>WEKY01031535.1:75333-87921 GCA_013390045.1 Picathartes gymnocephalus
ATGAAAATTAAACTGAGCAAATAAAGCAAGGTACAGCTATTGAAATAGAAAGTGTACAGATCATGGGAAGGAGAAAAGAGCAAGAGAAACACTCCACACTGGAAGGTGCACCCAGGAGGGCAAGTACACAAGAGTTTGAGTCTGAGCAAGAGCAAACTGCATGTCAGAAACCAGTCTACACCACATCAGCTGGACAGATGGAGAGAGAGATCTTAACTGTCAACATTGCTAAGACCAGATTCAGCACAAAAATTCACTTTGTTTCTTCGTTATCTCTTGTTGGGGACCAATTGAAGCTTTTTCACACTGTATCTACTTTTACTTGCATTTGTCTCAAGGCAGCCGGAGTGATGTGATGGTAGCCCAACAACACCAAAAATGTTTCTTTCTCAATGCTGTGAGGAACCCATAGCCCAGGGTACTGGAATTCTCTGCCTTCCTGGACTGCTCCTCAGAGCATCCCAACACCAACACAGCCTTGCTTCACGGGATTCTATCACCCAGTGGTATTGAGTCAACTAGGGAAAAAAAAGTGCCTTCAGACATGAAGTGAAGAAAAATCTCTGGCCTTCCCAGAAGTGCAGGGGGCAGTTCAAAGCTGAACCCTAAGAGAACCCTGGTCACAGAGGGTTTTGCCTTTTAATATGGTTTAGATTAAAATCCTATCTGTCTCCACAACTTTGATGAAAGTCTTGTTTTCCGTGTCAACTGAAAGCAATGAACTGAAACAAAGAACTTGACACGTGTACATGTCTCCAACGTACAAACAACTGGCTGTTTCCATAGAAAAAAATCAGAGAACAAACTGAAATAAATATCAAAAAAATGAATTCCTGATTTTGTAATAAAGGCCAGATGGTCCACTCAAGTGAGTGCAGAACTGGAGAGGCAAAACTGATTGGTTTTACCCAAACACCGCTACTGATTTCATCTCTTACTTCATCTCTTCTTCATCCCATCTCTTCATTCCACATTCCTGTGGAAACTGCAGGACTCACCTCTTACTTAGCAGAGCATTGGCAGAATTAATTATTGAGCATTTAATCAAGTCAAACAGTGAATGAACATACCCTGAAGTACGAGTTCATGGAAAACACAAAGCCAACCCAACATCATCGACGGAATTTTTGTGGTTGAATGCAAATCTCTTATCTGTATTCACTGGAACCATTCTGGTCTGGGCTGCACACGAAGTTATTTTGTACACCAGAGTCAAGCACAGTTCAACAAAGCAGAAAATCAACAGAAACAGCATTTGGAAGTTGGATATTACAAACGCCTCTCGTGCGATTTTTAACACCATCACACTCCAGATTCTGCCCTGATTTGGGAATAAACTGATATTCTGAACCCCATCTTACAAATTCCACAAACCCAAACCCAGCCTTGCCTCCACTGGGCACCACTATCAGCAAAAAATCACTGATCAGTAATGCTGGCACTGTAAGTTCATGCAAGGAATAGTACTGGCAAAGGCTTTGGATGTGAGCTGAAAACCCATTTAGTTAAGAATATTTTATTGTGGAAACAGAAAATAAGCTAAAATGATAAAGAGACCTGAATAGAAAACCCACGGTTATAAATGGAACAGTCGCTGTGAGCAGACAGTTCTGTACATCCACATCTGTTCCAGTTCAAAGCAGTTCATGTGAATCAGGGGAAGGGAACTATTTTTTCCTTTTTCAGTGCTGCAAACCTATCTGCAGTCTGGCCAGGGCACAGGGTAGGAAGAGGAAGAAACCACCACCACTGGCTCAATCCAATTTTCAAGGAGATAGAGTTGCCACCAACATCTCCTCTTGCCTTCCCCATTTCCCCTCCCATATTAAAGCACACTTAGAAGAGAACAGCAACATTTGCAAACACTCATGGCAATTAAAGCTATTTGTTCTTGCTAAAACCAAGCTTAACAAAAGCTCTGTTTTTCTTCCTCTGCTCACAGATAGTTTCTGTTTCACAACTGTCCCTTCTGGGACCACTTTGATGATAACGTGGGAAAAGCAGGCAGAACAGTCAAACAGGGAAATAAATATATAAAAACAACGGGGCTGCTCCAGGACTCATTCAGGTTCCAGAGGAGCTCAGATTTCCTGCCTGTGGATAGCTGAAACATTTTCTCTACCCAGTTCGGTCTTTGTTTCTCTAATATCCTCTTTTCTCCTTCCTTTGAATCCTAAAAATGAATTTTTCTTTAAAAAAAAAAAAAGTTACAAAGAAAGCAGTGGCAAGAAAAATATGATGCAAAGAAACAGAGCACACAAAAAAGGGCAAAGGCTGGAATTAGCTCCCTGTTTTGGTCTGACAGCAATACCATACTGCAGAGGAAAGACACTCCCCTGTAATAATCTGGTCATGAAAAATATTTATTTTCCTACTTACATTATTAAATGACTACAGACATACAATGTGTGGGATTTAAAAGCTTTTTTTTTTTTTTTTAACGTCAGGTTGTTCACATTGAAGGCTGAAATATGTTTATAGGGTCCCTGAGTTTATTTGCCACAGGAAAAACATGGAACTTCCCGCAAACAACCCTGCTCCTGACGGAAAACGCGCTCAAGTCGGTCAATACCAAGTAATTGCTGGACTGAAATCAATCCCAGGCTCCCAGGAACTGCTTCCGCTGGGTTTTGCTGCAAAGATTTAGTGCCATGACTGCTGAGTTGCTGAAATCCTCAGCTACCATCAGACCTCGCTTCCCAACCGGATGGCAAAGCCTCCACTGGAGCAGAGCTCCTGAGGAGCTCCCCGAAAGGCAGAGATCTTCCACTGCCACTAAATAACCCCTGAAATCCTTTACAGAGGCGTGTGAATGAAGGAGCAGGGCTGTGCTGTGCAAGGCTGCTCAGTGTCAGGTGGAGAAGGCGCTGTGCAGGGTGGGAAGCTGCTCCAGCTTTCCCTTGGACACAGAGGAAGCTGCCGGGACACACGGGAGGGTCTCCTGCTCAGCTGCCCACTGGCCACCAAAACCAGGGCTGCTTGTACACTTAAATGCTTCCCTGGACGAGGGCCAGAGGGCACAGGGAATCGCAGGGCACAGCCCCCAGGAGCTATTCTGAGAAAATCTACTGGAGGGAGAGAGAAAAAGGAAAGCTCTCGTTAATTTGTATCATCAAGACAACAAAGATCTTGTTTTGGACACGATAATCCGGTTCTTTTAACTGAGATGCTACAAAGAGAAGCTTAAAAATTAAATTAATTCATCTGCCATTTAGAAACTATTAGCTTTAAAAGGCTTACATTTGATTTCTATGCCTCTGATATGTAATTACGTTTAAAATCTAAACCAAAACCTGTTTCTGCTCTTCCTCTGATAATTAGTAGATGGTCTATGGTCTTCATTGTCCAGCTATTCGTTTATATTGTTAAATGGGCTTAAATGGTTAAGATTAATCAAAAATATTTTATCACAACACACAAAAGACAAGTCATTAAGGCACTGTAAGAACAGTACCGGTGAGCACAGTATCTCTTGCAGCCAACGACTTGTCATTATTCTCAGTGTGTTTGAGAGAGCAGATTCGTTCTCAAAAGAAAATTATCAGCTGCAAATTAAAAAAAAAAAAAACAAAACAAACCAAGCTATTTAATTTTTACAGTGTGATGGCACTTCTCAGTCCCCTACAAAGTAAGCAGCGGAGTGAAGAAGCACAGCCTGATAGCTGGAGCTCCAATTCTGAACTGAGGAGCACCTAGAAGAATTTCACCTTGTGTGATTTGGGGCAGACACAGAGCACTCTGCTTCTTCCACCCTCACCTACACAATGCACAGGGTCTTACCCTGGACAAGTGTTCTCTCAGCTGAATCCATTTCAAGTGAACTAAAATGACAGTTCTTGTTCTCTGTTGCCTGTCAAACAAACCCATAAATTCAACATACTCATTCCTGTCATATGCCAGAAGGTCTGCAACTTGAATGCAAATGGAGTGATGGGCACTCATGATGTCTCCCTACAATTTGCAAAGTCCTCTAATATCTGTGGATATAGAAATACCTTCTAAAGCATGTACAAAAGGGCTGGGACACGATTTTGGTGTTCAGCCTCTCAACCTGGGAGTTAAAAGAGGATCTCCTGTGTATCCTTGAGCACAAGTGGTCAGAAACGGGATCTATTCCTATTCCAAGAGCCCAAGCATCATCTAACACCCCAGGGCGCGTGAATTCAAACATTTCTCCAAAACGACTGAATTTGAAATGTGTGGCACAGGAAGAGTTGTCTCTGTTGGCTGAAGCGTGTCCTGGCAATGCCCCTCCAGCTGCTCTCTCATGCCTTTAGCTGGCCTCAGCTTCCTGGCAAATGGATTATTGAGAGTAGTAAACAAGAAATAACATTTCAGATCTATGTCCCTGTCGATGTCAATGCTATACATCCTAGAAGACAAATTGAGGGAGCCTGCAAACACAACCTTGCTTGTACAGTGCTGATACCCACAAGCCCAGAAACCTTGAAATGGAAGTTAAGGATTACTCAATCCACACCTTCTGTACAATCAGTTAGGCTGATTAAAAAAAAAAAAAAAAAATTGAATATGTGGACACTCACTCTTCGTTATTCTGTTTGCCACTAAGAGAGGTCCTCCCAAGATATATCCTGGCAAAGAGAATGGTGCTCAGCATGTTTTAGCTTAGATTATTTGCCATTTTTAAGGAGTGAACAAAATCACAGCATCTTCTGCTACGGTTGAACAGAGGCCGCCTCAAATTTCAGCAGGCAATCAGCCAAAGGAGACCTCTACCTAAAATTTCTGATAACAGTCCTTTATTTTCGGATCTGTTTGATTCAAATTTATGGTTGGTTTGGGGCAGCAGCATGAACTGACTGTATGCCCTAGGCGAGTAAATTGGTGAGCATACATTCCTTGAGCCGATTAAAAGAAAGCGTTGCATTGGATGTTGGTCTGATGAACCGTAGGGATAGTGTGAGAGGAATAATTAACTGCAATCTCACTTTTATTACTTTAGTGATAAACCAACTTTAAGAATTCCACTTCTAATGATACTTTTTTTGAACTCCTGGCACAGAGCTGCAAGGCCTTACCATGCTGGAGGCAGATGCAGAAAGCAGCTTTCCCCTCTGTGCTGCCCCTGTCATGTGTGAGACCCCTGCAGCACAACCCCAAGCCAGCCCTTTCTCCCTCTGACCCCAGAGCTGCAAATCCTACACCTGGCGAAAATCCTGGAAAAAGCCTGCCTCCACATCCTTACTTTGTGACTCAGGCTCATTTCTGTTTATACTCTTGTGAGCTGAAGAATGATGATGACTAGTAGCTATATAGATAAATAAAGTATATTAAGTCACAGGAAGTAAAAAGGGAAAACCATTAATTTATTTTTAGAAACCTGTTCTTGCCATTCATCAGAAGAAGAACATCCAAAAGCTTGCAGGGAGATCCAAGCATCTGGATGGGGTTTGCTGACCACATACCAACATTCAGACTGCACACAGAGAGGCGTTTGCCTTCTTTAGACCAGTCCCAGACGCGGTGCCAGGAACGCAGGATACAGACAATAATGGAGTTATTTTCCACTAGAAGGAAAGGGTGCTTTCACCACACAGGCTACAGCTGCTGGGACTCCCCCTTCCAGTGGTCCTACAGCACATTCCTCCCTCCAGATGCACCGTGGCAGCAGCTGGTACCTCCCAAACTGTTGTCCGCACACCTTCCACCAGCAGTGCCCACACCAGGTCAAACACCAGGGAAAATGTCCCAAAGTCCCCACTGCCTTCTCCCCATGGGCAGACCAAGGTCCTGCACCTCGGCTGGGGCAATCCCCAGGATACAGGGAATGGATGGAGAGCAGCCCTGAGGAGGAGGAGGACTGGAGGTTGCTGGCTGAAGAGAAGCTCAACATGAGCTGCCCTGGTGTGCTGGCATCCCAAAAAGCCAAGCGTGCCCTGGGGTGCCATGAAAACAGCGTGGCCAGCAGGGTGAGGGAGGGGATTCTGCCCCTCTGCTCTGGAGAACTGCATCCAGCCCTGGGGCCCCAACATGGAAAGGATGTGGACATGCTGGAGGAGGCCACAGAGATGCCCCAAGGGCTGGAGCCACCTATGGAGCCAGGCTGGGAGAGCTGGGCTTGTTCAGCCTGGAGAAGAGAAGGCTTTGGGGAGACCTTAGAGCCCTCTGCAGTGCCTAAAGGGGCTCCAGGAGAGCTGGAGAGGCACTTTGGACAAGGGCCTGGAGTGACAGGATGGGGGGGAATGGCTTCAAACAGGGAGGGCAGGTTCAGATGGGATATTGGGAAGGAATTCTTCTCTGTGAGGATGGTGAGGCCCTGGCATAGGGCACCCAGAGAAGTTGTGGCTGCCCCTGGATCCCTGGAAGTGTCCAAGGCCAGGCTGGACAGTGCTTGGAGCAACCTGGGATAGTGGACAGTGTCCCTGCCCATGGCAGGGGGTGGAACAAGATGATTTTTAAGGCCCTTTCCAACCCAAACCACGCTGGGATTCTGTGAGCGTGCCAATGTTAATCAAAACCAAAGAGGTGATCAAATACGGAGCTCAACTCCCAAACACACAGCAGCGAACTCAGTACACACCCCTCGCTTCCCCTCCTCTGGCTGGTTTGCCAAAACAGCACCAGTCCAACAGTGGAAAACCTTTTCAGGCCAGCAGTGCCACACCACACTTGTGAATTTAATGGGATTTGCCTAAAAGCTTCCATCTCTTGCAGCTTGCAGAAGATTGTTTTTTTTTTTTTTCTGGGCAGTCATACCACAGGCATAAAGTCACACCATATTTTGAATCTTAGCCTCCCAAAATCCGGGAAGAACTGCAAGGCACACTCATTGACATGTCTTGTGGTGTGTGGGCAGCCAAGATGCCGTAGTGCAAATGCTCAGACATAAATACTTAGGAGGTTTTTCTCTGACTGTTAATGCTGCTCTGGACAAGTGTCTGTCACCATTCTTAGTTCAACGTAGTGAAAACCATAGAACTTTGGATGATGCTTAGCCCTGAAACTTCCACCTTGGCTCCCTTTCCATTTCTTAAAAAAAAAAATTTATAAAACTCCTACAGTATCACGTTGAAAAGTAGAGTTTTAAAATGCATTCAGAGTTCATTACTTTTACCTCCATGATGTCACCAAAGTCACTGTCTGTTCACATTTCCTATTGAATTTTTAACAATGTGTCCCGAATCTGCTCTGAAAATGTAATTTAGTTGCTAGACTTTCCC
Source organism: Picathartes gymnocephalus (assembly GCA_013390045.1). Taxonomy (NCBI): domain Eukaryota; kingdom Metazoa; phylum Chordata; class Aves; order Passeriformes; family Picathartidae; genus Picathartes; species Picathartes gymnocephalus. Next base: position 82,515 of record WEKY01031535.1, read on the forward strand.
CTTTTTTCACTAATTGAATGCTGTGAAATGTATTTCTCCCTGGACGTATCTTCTCTTAGTAAACCTTACTTACCAACACACGGATCCCTATTGCACGTTGCAAGCTTGTTCTGCAAGCAGGATATCAGCTGACGTCAATGAAGGTGTACAAGGGGCACCAAATATTTTGCAACGTGTTTAGAAAACAGAGATTTTTCTAGTTTTAATATGTACTCATCGGGATACAAATAGAGGGGGAGGTAAACCAGCAGCACTGGGAGCCAGGAATACATAACTGGGATTGTTATGTATCACCGACGTCCTGATAGAAGTTCAGTAATTTATAGGATATGAAAAGAGCACTTAATGCCTGCAAACCACTTCGGCTTTTCATAACAGAGTTCAGGTTTTAAAACTCCTTCGGAGCACTTCCAGTTGTGTGGAAAAAAGTCATAGGTGTTTGTGTCAGTTTTAAAAAAAGAAAAGGTTCTGCCTTTCAGAGCTGCAGCCTGAAAGGCCATCTCAGTAATTGTATACATTATTAATATACCACTGTTAGGAATAAGAATGTACATCCAGGTCCTTGCACAGATAGAGGGCTGCCAAGAATAAATCAGATATGTAGATAAGGTAAGCAGGCAAAGATATTAAAGAGGAATGGCACTGGGTCTGGTGTTACCGCTATCTTTCCATCAGTTCAAATCTGGAAATAGTTTCCGTAATGGCTGGAAGGACAGACTGCCAGCAGAAGCTTCAAAAAATGTGGACTGTGGGAGTCTGGAGAAGACAGCAAACACTGGCATGTGGGCCAGCCACAGAGGAGAGGCAGGGACAAGCCACTGGAAAGAGCAAAGGAAGCTGGAACACAGAGCACAGGGAGCAGCACAAAGGCACGGAACAAAGGCGAGGCGAGGACGGAGCGGGGACACGGGTCAGCTGCTGCAGAGAAAGGCTAAAGGATGCAGGGAGGTTAGGGGGCAGGGAGAAGGGCCGGCCCTCCCACCAGGATGTAGTACTACTTTCAGAAATAAAGGGATGAGGGATACAAATCAAAGGCTAAACCAAATAAATAAGAGTCTATTTCCCTGGAGGGCATGCGGGCTGGCCTAGGACGCAGCCCTGGTGACTAATGCGGGCCAGCACCAGGAGCTCTGCTTCCTGTGCATTCCAAACCTCCCGAGCCAGGCAGACATTGTGGTTTGTTGCTAAAAGGCCCCCATTTACCATCAATTACCTCGCAGGAACAACGGAGACACCACTATCCCTGTGCTCTTCAAAGCACCAGAGCAAAGTGGCACGGTGTTAGTGGTATTACTTGCATCTAACAGCTGGCACAAGATGACTTAGCACCACTGAAAATAACCCCATGACAGGGCTCCAGCAAAGCTGCCAACCCCTGAAAATGTGTCATTTGTAAAACCCCCTCCCCTTGGGATTTGTACTTCTGACAGAACTGCAAGTCTTGTCCTGATCTCCGCTTTGGCTGCAGACATCGGTGAGGTCGGGGAGCTGAACAACCCCATGCCTGCAGTCTCTGAAATCATACAGAGCTCTTCCACCCCACGGCTGCTCACCTGGCTTGTGTAATGAAATACCAGGCTGTGAGCAGAAGGACTTTCTCAGAATCCCTAAAAACACTCACAAGAAATGAGGAGAGCGGTGACTCCCGTTCCTGGAGCTCACCGCAAGGTGACCCAACAATTGCATATGAAATGGATGTTTTGATGGTGTAGATACTTCAAATTCCCCATCATCTTACTGGAGGACACTGCCAAGGACTTCGGACAGGCTTTCCTCTGGAGCCCGCTCGGTGCCTTTGGCTTCCCCAGATCGCATCCCTGTGCTGGCTGCCCTCTGTGGCAAATGAGGATACAGCAGAGGGATCAGCCTCCCGAGGAGGGCACAGGGCAAAGATCTGCGAGTACCTGGACAACAGGGAGCAGGATGCTGAGCTCCGTGTGGAGGCTGAGGGGATCCCTTTCCCCAGCAGTCACAGACTTTGCCGTGCAGTGTGATCCAAGCACCTCTTCAGCACCGTGACCTCAGTGGGAAGAGCTCCTTCCTGCTGCAGAGGTTTCAGGTCAGGAGTGTATCCCAGGGGATCTCTCGCTCAGCACCCAGCTGTGCAAGATGCCAAACGTGCCCCGGTTAGTGCCAAGTATCCCCAATAAAACGGGAGGTGGGGCCAAACTTGGCATTCATCAGCCTTTCACACAGTAAAGTCCTTGAGCTTTTCATGCCTGTCACAGCCCCTTCCTTTCTTCCTCTCCCCAGAATGATCCTAATTAAAACTGAGCCTTATTTTCCAACCACAGCACGTCCCCAAGCGTTTCCTTTTCTCGAAAACTGCCAGAACCCAAAGGGTGCAATTCCAGCCAAAAGGGACATTTTTCCCCTTCCCGATGCCAACAAACTCTGCCGCTTCCCAGGGTTACCCTGCTGCCTGCCTTCTGTTCTGGCACGTTGCTTTCCCCCCGCATTTCACATCACGCACCCCGGCAACCTCAGCACGCGGCCCCGGAGCTGCACACCATCTTCCCAGCACAGCCACCGCACCTGACTCCACCACGCCCCGTTTCCCAGCACCTCGATGCCCTGCCAGAGCTCCCACTGACTGCCAGGCTGCCCTGCTTGCTGCCAGCCCGGGGCAGGACACGGAATCTTCCCGCGGCACCAAGTCAGAGCTGCTGCCCCGGCAGCGTGCGCGCTCACCCCCATGAATTAATAAGTTCTTACAGCAAATTAAAATATTCAGTTAATGATGTGCATGACTGCAAGTTAGAGAGCTGGAAAAGAAGTCCTAATTAAATCAATACAGTTATTAGTCCCTTGTCATCTCTGATTAATTATTAGCTTAATATGCTCCATCATTTTCACTGTTAATGGAAAGAGCTGCAGTGCTACCAGGGGAAGCTGGGCTGTACACACCAGAAACCCACGGAGACGTGCTTCAGCTCCCAGCTCTGGATGGAACAAGGTCTTCCAGGGAGGAGGGGAAGAAACATCTCGTTTTTTGGGGTGCTGGTCTAACAACATTTAAGTTTGTTTTCAAAGGGGGCAGATGTTCGCTCAGGGGATTTTTGACTGCTGAAAGCAGAAGGGGTGAAGACTTGACTCCAAAAGCTGGGCTTAGTCCCAGGCACTTGTCCCGGTGCCTCTCAGCTTTTCCCTGCAGTGACAGGATATCAACACGGTCCTTTCAGAAGCTGACATACCCCTCCCCTGCCCCAGAGCCCACCCCAGTTGTGACCCTCACCCCCATCCTCACCAGATGCACTCGCTAGCCCAGGGCACAGAGAAGGAGTGGGCACAGAATAAGCTGGCAGGCATCAGCTGTGGTGCCTGGCTCCTCAGGGCACAGATGCAGCTCAGGACACCTGTCCTTTCATGCCACCGACAGGGCCAAAAATAATGTGCTGAGGTCACTTTTCTCCTAAGTGAAACAGTACTTTGGATATAGGCAACAGATAGTATTTACCCAGAGCTTAGGGGAGCACACTTTCCCTTTTGCTTTGCTGCCTTCCATCATCCTCTCACTGCCCCCAACTTTTTCCTAGCTCCCTGTAACGAGCAGGTTTCCTTTGCTGTCTGCAGGAGGATTTTTTTGAGTGTAAAAACTTCAAGGATGGGTCTCCACGTGTCTCTCCAGCAAGTCACAAAGCGAATTTGTACCACAATGCTGCTGTGTCACTAGACAGGAGTTTTGTCTCAGAAACAGCTTTTCCAAACAAGCTCTTTTGGATAGGTTATCAACAGCAATACAAACACACGCTGCCGAGAACACAACTGCTCCTTGAACTCATCAATGAAGCTGTTCATGCTGCTAAGGGGTGATTCAGTAAATTAAATAATGTCACTGTAAGAGACTGTGCTTCTCAAAGATAAAAAGCCACTCAAACGATTTCTCAGGACTCTCACCACCCTATCGCTGAGATTACCTCATGATAAATTGCCACCTGCGCCATGAGTAATGGCAGTTCCCAGTGCCATTTTATCATTTAGTCCTCTCACTGATATCTCCGTTAATGTACTGCCACAATACTTCAGCTTCCCATGCCCCACTTGCCGTCCACTGCAGTCGTGCAAAGTTTGAGCTCCTTGTTTCCAGAAAGAAGTTAAGGTGGGACAACCAGTGCCATGCAGAAACCCTGTCCCCTGCTCCTTAGATACAAAGCCCACCTGTTCTGTGTCAGGCATTAAAGAAAAAGTTTAAATTCTGAGCGCTCTGACCAGCCTAGGTTTGATGAGTAAACAGCATTTCTTCTAGAAATGGGCTGGACTCCAGTGAAATATTTGGCCATTTAATGAGTAGGCTTTAGGATAACGGTTTTCGTGGGAATCCAAAAAGAGGGAGTAAAGAAAAGGGCTCCCCGGGCTATTCTTAGCTGCAAACAGCTAGATTTGGAATTTTGATTGTAAAGCATGGAATTTACAAATGGTGCCACGCTAAATTTACTTCATTTGTATACAATTCAGCCGGATAATCAGATGTGTTCCAGTATGTTCCTGGTTAGCATCTCGGTTCTGGTTTTATTGTCTCCAAGCTGGTAGAAAAAATGCGCTCAGTAAATACTGCTTGCAAAATCTGTGTCCCAGTGCGTGTGCACGAAGGTCTTCTATACACAGAGTTTATTTAAATGCACATGTGGGTGCACATGCATGCACACAGACACTGAGCCGTGATTTATTTCCAGAGGGAAGCCAAGGAAATTCCCACCCCCTACCATTTAAACGATCTGCTCTTTGGCTCCAAACATTCTGCAGCTTCTCAGCCAAGGAATGTATTTTCCCCCTCCAATATATATAATTTATTTTGCTGCACACATTAGTTAATGATAGCGAGATACATGATTAAGTCAGCTCTGTAAAAACATTACTGACAATCTCAGACGTATCCATTTCATTTAGTAAGTTTTTCTTTTTTTTTTTAAGCTCGTCTTCCGCAGAACGGTGTGAATTAACAGCAATCATCAACTCAAGGATTTGTCATTTATCAAATATACTTCGCGCTCCGGCAATTTTTCATAATTAGATTGGCTTCCCGCGGTTAGACGAGCTTTTAATTATGATATTAATATAGGTTAAAAGGACTTTACGCTATTTTACGCTTCGGGGGAGGTGGTGGTGGGGGGCGTAGGGGGAGGTGAGGCGGGAAGCGGGAGGTGGGAGACGAGCTATTTCATTTCGCCGGGACTCCGCGGCGATTATTTCTGGATTTTTAAAAATAGTCGATGAAACGCTAATAATAAATCCCTTATCGGGGCAGCCGGGGCGGCCGCCCTCCCCGGGCCGGGCAGGAGCGCGCCCCATCCCGCACCTTGCCCAGCGCGGCGGCGGCCGAGACTTACGCGGTTCCCAGGGCGCGGCGGCCGGCAGCCTGCGCAGGTGGATCTCATCCTTCTCCATCGCCCGTCCGAGCCCCGCAGCC
>WEKY01031535.1:88384-106093 GCA_013390045.1 Picathartes gymnocephalus
GAAAGCTTCCGCACCTTCCCGTTTTTTACCCCGAGGTGAAAAGGAAAAGCCAGGCTGGGTGTGCTGCGGAAGCCCTGGGATCGCTCCCCCCTCGCCCCGAGTGCGGGCTGGCCACTCCCCGTGTTTCTCACAGCCCCGGTGAGAAAGGTGACGAGATTCCCAGCTGGGAAAGCAGGGACAAGGTTCTCCTCCGCCCCGCTGGCACAGGGGCAGCCAGGGTAGCCCGTCTCCCAGGAAAGCTTCTTCTCCCAGGTCTGGTCCAGGAGGGATGCCCTGAATGTCACCATAGACACCAACCAAGCCGGGCCCTCAAAGAACAAATTTTTAAACTTTCTTTTAGAAATGTGAAGTGTAAAATAGCCGGCACTCACTTTTTACACCTCCTGCTGCGTGGTTACAATATTTGTGCAGGGGTTTAAATATGATTTCAGACTATTCCCCTTTTCAAGTGCCCCACAGGGATTCCCTGGTCTTCTCCAAAGTTACAGCCTGAGCCCGTGCTGTGCTGCAGAAACCCACTCAGGCAAACCTGACACAGATTTATCTGCACCGTTCTCTGAGTGTTTTCTCTCTTTTTTTTCATTGTAATCTCAGACGAGCACTTAACCCTTCAAAAATGCAAAGCCAGGAGTGTGCAAGGGCTCTGCCAGAGGCAAGAGGCTCAGTAGGCTCCCCAACTTCTGGCAGGCAGCCCCTAAGTATCCCACATTTGCAAGCTCCTCTCACTGCCAGGCTCCTGCTGTACCCAGGGCCTTCCTGGACCCCTTGCATCCAGGGAAATTGCAGGGACATTGCTAAGTGGCGTCTTTCTGGGGTGGCACTCGCCCCCAGGCTACAGATCATGGTCCTAATTCCACTCTGAATTCCCCTTTGCTGCTGAAAATGTAGCTGGTTGTGGCTTAGGTATTTCTGTGGGGCTGTTTTTTGGAGAACTGTAAAAGCATCTTTCCAGCGTTGGTTGGGGGTTTGACAGGAGAGGCAGAAAACACAGCGTGGTAAATACACAAACAAGGGAATTTATGCATATGGACTTTCCCTTCATGAAATATAAGCCCTAGAGGCCCTGAGTCAGGATGGTTTCAGGCTACATTTCCTATCTTTTTTTGTTCCATTTTAACTTTTGGGCTGGCTTTGGGACAGCATGGAGGGACTATTTTTAAAGTGGCCATCACTGGGTTTATGATGAGCAGGGGAAGGGGCAAGTAGATTGTGTTGCACCAAAGCCTCACTCAGCAGCTCTCTTTAACCCCCAGATCAAAGGCACTTGGGAACGTGCTCTTTTCCCTTCGCCTGTAATTAATTTATTTTGGATGGAGATCTGCGACAGACCCAAATGTGGGCACAGGACCAACATATATATTTGTTTTACAAATGTGAGACACAAAGAGAGATGTGGAAATAGTGCTGGATCCCAGTATCCCATCTCGTCGTGACCACAAGCTCCGGGAGCATCTGCTGGATAGAGCTGGGGTGGGAATTCAGCCTGGATGTGTGCACAGGGCCTTCATCATTGAAGTGCCACTTTTCCTGCGGGTAACTCCCTACTGAAAGGCCAGCCAGAGGTAGATCAGCTGATTGATGACATCATTTTGTAGCAGGTTTTAGGAAGTTTTAGTCTGGCAAGCTGGATTTTGAGGATTAGGTTTGTGTTCCTGCTTCACACTTGAAAAAAAGAAATAAAGCTGACATTACTGGACTCGCTCGAGGTGTTTAAGTCTCAGTGAGCAACAATTTATCTTAGTGTCCTGAAAATGAAAATACATTAATTGCCTGGTATTATTTTAGAAGGTCCTGGGCTGACATGGCCCAGGTTTGAGTGGAGATGCAGAAATCTCAGTGCGCTGTGGAGCCTGTGCTCCACCCAGCAGCACTGACAGGCAGGACAACAAATTCCCACCCCACACCCCTAGATGAGCTCTGGCAGATCCTTCAGCTTCTTTGGAGCAGCCCATTGTTGGAAACTGCTGTAAAGATAACAGGGAAACCACGAGCCTGGACAGAGCCTGCCTGACTTCCATCCCCCTGCGCTGCTTCCGCACAGGATTCCTTGTACCTGTCAGCATTCCCCGCTCTGTGTGGGCGTATGGACTTTGTCATTGGGCTAACGAGGGCTGGACCACTCACCTGGGGTGACAGAGCCGCGCTGTGGGACTGCTCAGGCTCCAACAGGCACAAAGGAAACGCAATTTGTCTTCTCAAGAGCCCCACGAGCTAAAATAGGCTGCTTGGGATGACAGGAAGCAGAGACTCCAGCTCCAGTTTTCTTCCTCAGCCGTGATAAACCCAGCGTGCCATCTCAACACATACTTGTGAGAAGAACAGCGAGGGGATGGAGATGGCACTGTCTGTGCAATAAAACACAACCACTCTCCCAGCAGTTAGGAAGGCGACAGCGGGGCTTGGCACCCACACCTACACTGAGTGCTCTTGCTGGAAATATTTACAGTCTGTACAATGAATTGTGAGCCTTCTGAGCAAGAATAACGCAGCTCTGGGCTCCTGTGTTTTGGAGCAGAGTGGAGGCTCTGTGTGCTCAGGGTGCTGCTGCTCTGAGGAAATGCCTGTGTGTGGCACCAGCCCCGCCGCCCCAAGTGGCAAACCAACCTCCCCTCTGCCTTGCAGTTGCCTCTGGACTGTTTTTCTGAAGTCTTGCACTTTTGAGGGGCACTGAGTGAAGGCAGGGATCCACTGCAGCTCTGCTCTCAGCTGGGGCACCCAGAGATAAGAGCCCATATCCCTGGCAGGCACCCGGGGCAGCGTGAACACAATCACATGACGGTGAAACAAGCCCTGGCCCTGGCTGTGACAGCAGCACAGCCCCTGCCCCTCACCTTCGCTGCCACACACAGCGCGCTCCCTGGCTGGCATGGACTCACAGGCAGAAAAAAAAATGGATATATTGTATAGAATCGCGGTCCACAGAGCCCTAAAACCACAGTCGATGCGGGGAAGATAAACAGGGAGTGATAAGTCACAATATAAAAACTAAGGCATGCCCAGAGGAATTAGCGGGTGGCAAGATTAAATAAACAGGATGGGTGTTTTTTCATTAAGATCATTAAGTAAGTTACTATATAATAGTAAATAGAACAAAACTGTGTGCAGAATACAGAACATTGTTATACTGAGACACAAAACAAGTCAGAAGCTTTTTTTTTTCTTTGAAAAGGGATGAGAAGTATTTATGTAAAACAGCTCCAATGGTGTCTACTGTACAAAGGAGTCTGGCTGTAATTTTCAGTTTAGTAATCTCTCAAAGCTCTGATGGTTGGAGAGGCATTTGTGGAGAAAGATGTTCTGTTTCTAATCCCCTTTCCTTGCTGCTTACCCCTGACAGACTTGGGTGAGGTGGACCTCAGAGTATGGCAAGTTCTTTTGGCTCTATCGCACTTAGCACAGCTCATGTACCTAAAACAAAGACGATTTTATTTGTCTGGAACTCATTTAGGTCTATGACGTCTGTGAGAAGTCTCTGGGTTTTGCTTTATTTTAATTATTTTTTAAAAATCTTTCTGTGATTTAACGTTTCGCAAAGCTCAGTGAGAGGAATGTTACTGCTCGTAAATAATCATGTCCAGGAGGGGCAGGACTATTCCCTCTCTCTGGTGCCCACGAAATACTCTCACCAGCTGCCGTCAGCCACCAATCTGGGGAACACCCCGGGTCTCCCCGCCGATGCTGCCGAAGTTTCCGAGTGTCGTTTTTAGAGAAGTAGTTGGAGGCACCTCCCACTTCTCCCCTGTGCGGTTGTAAGGAGCACGCTCCGAGAGGGCGGGCAGCCCTTTGAAGCGAATCCCGGAGATGCTGTGGCTGCGCCCGCAGGGGCGGAGCGGCGGGGACAAGGTTTGACTCGGCCCGGGTGACTCACGGCTGCTCCGGGGAGGAAACTCTGACAGCCGTGCCACAGCTGCACCGGCCGGAGGGGCGGGGAGGGAAACGGAGCCCACTCCCAGCTTTTTTGAACCCTCCGCTATTGGATCCAGTCGCCCTCTGCATCCCAAAGCTGGCTGAACCGCAGCCAAGTTACTGCTGATGGGAGTTTCCTTTTGGTGAGCTCGCCATCATCCAGCTCCAGCTCCTGTGGGATTCTGCTGCTATGCCTAAAGTTATCCGTGCATTTAGATTCCCTAATCCCAAGCACTTCGTGCTGTAGGGCAAGACAGTTGGTCTGTGGCCATTTCCGTCAGACATAGCAGTGTGTGTTCCCTGCTCTTTGATCTGTGTGGCTAACAGCAGCACCTATTGATTGCCTTCTTGAACTGAATCTTCAGGTAACCGTGAGAGGAAAAATCAGAATGGTTCTTAATGGTTTTCTTAATTTTTCTTTTTTTTTTCCCTTTTTTTTTTTTGTGCGTGCGTGTGCGTGTTGTGCAGTCCAAAGCAAAAATCAGCCCACAGCGTTTCCATCTTCCAGCATGTTACAACCTGCATCCGTGTCTTTGTTCTGAAGCAATGAAGGTAAAAAAAAATGATACAGAATTGCTTAGCAGAAGTCACCTGTAGAGCTTTAGTCACTTGAATCACAAGGAGGAAAAAAGGGTGAAGCATTTACTTGTGACTCCACTTACCACTCTTTGCATTTATAGGAGGCAGCATCTCCTTCAACACACATTTAGTCCAGGCATTTACTGCGACTTCATTTTGAACCTGCAATGGTTTCACCATTTATAATTGAGGCAGGAAAGCCTTTTGTTATAAAATGCAAGGAGACGCTAACAATGAGTCAGGTTAACACTCTTTAAGTGGCTTGGATACTGGAAGGCTGCAGCCCCATGTGCTACAGTCATTCTACAGCAGATTTTGCATCCTGCACGCCCTGGCAGCCCACTGAGAGACAAACTTCTAACATTTCATTAACTGTGATGGGAGTTTGGCCATCAGCAGTGATGGTTTTCACATGCCAGGACCTAAATATTTCATATCCTCCTTCGTTATCAGCAAATATCCACGAAAACAGCTCAAGATTTGTTATCCACTGGAGATTAGAGACCCTGTAAAGCTCAGAGTTTTGACAGCTCTTTCCAGAGGAGGTGCTGGTTCTTCCAGCCCATCCACGAGGCCACCTGCTCACCAGGATAACAGAGATCACATCCAGAGACCCAACCCGTGGGGTTTTGCTCCTTGTCCATCCCACCTCCTAAGCAGCCAGGAGCCCAGACTGACCTCCCTTGCCTGTAAACGCTTCAGAAAAAGTAGCACATCTGTACTTCTGTAAATGAGTGCAGACCTGAAGCTACAACAGCACCAGGGTGTGGCATAACAGCAAAGAACCTGTGGCACTATTATTTGGATGATATTGCCCTCATATATCTGCTTTTTCTGATTGGACTTAGTGCAGTGCAGCTCTTAGTGGTCTGCATACAGAAATTACCTACAAATATTGTAAGGCGTTTCCATGAGACTTTAGTGATGAAATTACATGTAAGACTGTCACTGAAATGTAGGTTTAAATTCTATACTTTAATATATTCAGTTGTAACTGGTGGTTACAGCTCTTTGTGTGTTTGGTTGTTTGGGTTTTTTTTTAAATATGCACAGTTTATCTCCAAGGTGTTTGTGGTTTAAACACACAAATCATGAATTGAGTCAGGATCTCTGTGAAGGCTCCCTGGAAACAAGAGGACAATGAGCTGAGAATCCAGTCCAGGGCTGAGTCAGAGGCAGGTTCAGAGAGATTCAGCAATATTTTCCAAAGCACAGATACCTATGGCCTGCATGAGAAACTGTGAGAGTGGTGAGCTGGTTAAAGGAACAGCACTCACCGTTCACTTTTTCAGCCTCAGACCTCTGTGTTTCTGAAGGACAGACATTGAAAGGAAGAAACAGACACAAAACTGAAGAAGGATGTTTCAGTATGCCATCACCCCTCTGAGACAGACCTTAGCAAGAGAGAGCATTGCCTGCAGGAACTGAGTCCTGGTGACGTAACCAGGTATGGCTGCGTCCTCACGTGCATGTGTTTGAATATCAAATGGATCCAAGAAAGAATATAGACCTTTTTATATTGTGCTTTGAATCCATATAAATGAAATAATGCAGCAGAGGCTGTTTCCTGGTGAGACTGAGCACCGCATACCTTCCTGCATTAGATCTGTAAATATCAGTAGCCTGTCTATATCCAGATGGGTAATTAGGATTAACAAAGCCAGGCCTTTTGTTACTGTGCACAAATGGGCCATAAAAATGCACCACTCGCAGCACACACTGGGGTTTGGAAAGCAAGCAGCCAGCGCTGCGTCCTGTGTGATCCCACAGCCCAGCTCTCTGGATTTTTCCTCCAGGAAAAATCGGGGTGGAAAAGCAGGCAGAGCCAGAGGGGATGGCAAAACCGAGGTGACACAACAGCCCGGAGCTGTGGGCTAGGTTTAGTGATAAGAGGGGAGGGCTGGCCAAGAAGGGATAAAAAAATATGACAAAAAAAGTTTGTAAAGTCCTCAGGTCTTATTCAGTGTGACTAATCCAAAGCCAAACTCCTCGGATGAGCTGTTGCCTTCTGTCAGGGTAACAACGAGGTGACATCCAGGCGACATCCAGGCCATTCCTTCAGCTCCAATGCCACCTTCTCCATCGAATCTCAATAAAATCTTTTTAATTGCTCCACTTAGGAGTGAATCTGTCATGGGAGAGGTTTTTTGTAGCTGCCCTCCAGCCTGTCAGATCTGTCAGAGAAGAATAAAGGGTGTTCCACTGCTATTTCTGTCAGGACTGAGATCCAAGAGGTACCACACGAAGGAGTTCTCTTTTTTCAGAGGTGAACTCAAAACACAGCAGCCTCTCGCTGGCCACAGATGAAAACTGAGTTCGAGTTGGGTTCAGGAAGTTCTGTGTGTATCATTTATATAGGTCAATCTGGGAAATAGACACGTTCACACAAATTTCTGGCGATGCTGGCGATTTCTTTGCAAAAGCAGCTCTTGAATGCTCCCTTCCAAAACATAGGGCTTTCAACATATGTAATGTTTCTTTGGCCTATTTTGTCAGCTATTCCAATGATAAAAAGCAGGTTCTTTTATATATATAATTTTATATATATAAATACAGAATTATTTTATCTTAGCAGCAGTTGAATTCCCATGGGAAGATGCCAGCACATGCCCTGAGGATGAGGACATCAGCAGCTATGAGATCTGAAAGGGACCAGTGACACAGGAGGAGAATTTCCAATGGTTCATTCTCTCCTTCCCATGTACAGCCTGCACACCCAACAACTCACACGCCTTAAAATACTGGTACCTGAAAACAAGTCCTCAGATAGCTGTTACCATCAGATCATAAGGAGTATTATTTAGTTATTGATGATGGACAATAAACCCGAGCAGAATAAAAGAGAAGACATCTCAGTGTCCTTTCTGAATATTTTTTAGATACTTTAAAAAACGCCCTTATTACCAACTTTTAAGTATCTTTAATTTATCAATGGGTTTGGGAACACCTGGACATATATAAAAACAACCCTGAAAAATTACAAGCTGAAACTCTGTTTTCAATTCTGAAAAAAAGCTTTTAAAGTATCTTTTTTCCCTAATTTTCACACCTTTCTCAGGTAGAGTTATTTAAGTTCTTCTCTGTGAATCTTCCATCTTAAAAGACACACAGATGCAATTGATCTTTATCACGTTCTTTTAAACACGAGGGGGCACCAAAAAGCCAGACGAGCAAGATAAAAACTGTTCCCATATAATAAATCAGAAAAAAAACCTGTTACGGCTCTTGATAGCCTTGTCAAGTGTGAGGGATTTTGAAGGTAAAAAAGGGAAGCAATGCAATGTTTTATCATTCCTTCATCTGAAAGGACTGGGAAAGTAATCCCGGCCATGTGCATCTTTTGCTGCCTCATTTCTTTTACTAGCTAGAATTTGGATTATTTCCCACCACAGACGGTTCTCGAGGAAGGTGGAATCCTGTGTCCATGGTTTTAGAAAGGAGGAATCCAGCTTTGAAGCTAAGAGATGCCAAAAAGCCCCCAAAATGCAAAGTGAGACAAAGGATTGTTAGATTGTTTACTTCCTTTTTTACTAGAGAAACATCAGTTATGCTTGTGTTGCTCAAATTTCCATCCCTTTTCCAATCAATTTGCGTTTCCGTAATAAAGCTGACTAAAAAAGGAAGTTTTGATGTTTAAATTAAGACACGGAAGTTCTTAATGCAGCATGATGCCATCTATTGAAGCATGGCTGTCTGCACACGAAAACCGAGGCAATTTTCCCCGCGCAGGGGGTGAGCAGAAGACCCAGCACGGTGCAAACCCCGAGGGCAGAGCTGCGGTGTGAGGGAAGGGCCACGTGAGCGCTGCTCCATCTCCTCCGTAAGCGCTGAGGCCTCGCTTGTTATGAGTGATTGAGGGACCAGCTCTCTCGTGAGTCAGCTCTCAACACTTTATTAAAGGAACAGTCTGGGATGGGGCCCGCGGGGCATGCGCACGCCGCCGCTGCTCCCCGGGGAGGCGTGAAGGAGGAGGAGGAGGAGCTGAGCTTCTCCACCCAAGTTCCGCCGCGCTGTCCGTAGAAGCCGGGTCTTCTTTGTCCTCAGCGAGAGCGTCCGACGAAGAACCAGAGCAGGCTCTGACACGCCCTTTTATACAGTTCACAGCCTGCTCTGATTGGTGGACCTTTGGATCTGCCGCCGGATTGGTCGGATTCAAATGCCGGGTTACTATTGGCTCTGAAGGTCTAGGGGCGTGTCTGTTTTTAACAAAACTACTCGATGGAAAGATCTGGAAAGTCCCGTTGTCTGAATCAGCGCCATCTTTGGGTATTAAGCGGGGGCAGCGGTGGTAAGTCCAATTAGGGAAATCACAGTCATTTAACCGTTCAACAATTCCATAACTTTAGGAGAATCATCAACTCACAATTTTCAGTAACAGTAATATTAATAACACACTTTGGAACATTGCAAGTGATATCTGAACTTAACGAGGAATGGATTACATAGGTAGTTCAATAATTTCCAATTAACAACCAATCTTTAATGAACTTTTTCATTACATAATTCATTTACCGATAACAAGCTGTAACCGTACTGAAATACTTAAGATGACTTATCCATAACACCGCTGAGCTTTTCCAGCCCCTCACAAGGTCCGGGGTCAGGCCGTGGGGTTCGGTGTGTGAGAGAGCACTGCGATTCACCCTCCCACTGCTGCTCGTGAAAGGGAGCAGGATCCAAAGGAATTCCATGTTTTAGTGCAAGGAATGAAAGCAAGGCTCCTCTGCGGCTTCAGGGAATGGCTTTGGCAGAGTGTTTTTCTTTCTGACTTTTCCCAGCTTTTCCTTTTTTTCCTCCTCTTTGACTTCAGATATCGAAGGTTTCCTCTCGAGGAGTTTCCTGCTTTCTTAGGTGCACTCTAGTTCTTCCTGGATTTTTTTATGTCCTCCTAACTCTCAAGGCATATCCATCTAGCCCTTCCCTCTTCCCAGCCTAAACAAACATTGATAGAACGAGTTTTCAAAGGAATTAACACTTCCCAGGTCAACATGAGGTCTCAAGGGAGACACCCCTGACTTACAGCTCGTTTAGGTGGATTCCTTAAGTCGGCAGGTAATAATCACAAGGAGGAAATACTTTTTTTTTTTCTTTTTTTGCCAGTGTTAAACTGTTTTAACTCATTTAAAATCCCAGGTGAGCCCTGCATGTCATTAAAATGTTCTTTGCTGTGTAGTCAGTCCATACACAAGTTTGATTATTCCATCCATGAGATGATGCTCCAGGCATGAAGGTTTCGAGCTCTTGTTATTCCGCTTGGGAAAACGGTTCTACAATGACACAGGATTTTCCTGATAACTGACTGTGCTTGGACCTGCACAAAGCTGCTTTTCCCATTCTCTGTGTTCATAAATGGTTTCCAAAATGAGAAAGCTCTTTGGACTCTGTAAATACATACATATACATATACATATACATATACATATACATATACATATACATATACATATACATATACATATACATATACATATACATATACATATACATATACATATACATATACATATACATACACATATACATATACATATACATATACATGTGTATATATATATGTATTTGTGTGTGTATATATATATATATGTATGTATGTATATATATATATGATGTGAAGTGTTCTTTAAATCCATCACAAACTCAGAAGGTTCCGCTGACTCAAGAATGGATTTATGGATAAATTACAGAAGAAGGGAGTCAGGAGATGTGAATCCTGTTCACACCATTACCTTTCTTGTGAATATGAATCAGAGAACTTGTCTGTACTTCATTCTCATGTGTAAATGTTTGCTTTATGCGTTACTGACAACAGACCCAGCTACGAGGAAAAAAATCCCATCACTTCTCAAAATTGAGACCACAGCCTGGCTTTTCCAAATTTGACATCAGTGCGTCTGCTGCACTTACCAGCCCTTGAAATCAGGAGAGTCTCTGACTTAATGAAGTTTGTAGGAGTGTGAGGGGCATTTTATTCAATCACTTAACCTTAAATACTTGTTGGGATGGAGCAGAGGTGAGGAGCACTTTAGTTTAGGAGCGTCCAACCGTTGCCTAATCCAAATGTTTCTCTTTTTGCTTACTTCCAAAAATACTAGAGGTTCTGCTTGCATTATGCCCCAGGTCTCCAAGCATGTTTATGATGCAGGCATTTCTGTGTGAGTGCGCTGGTTGCAACATTAATTCCTGCACATGAAGGAATTAATTCCCGGAGTTTTGCTTGTGCTGAGCTGCACAACATCACTTCAGGAAGAGCTGCTCCTGTGTGACACTGCTGGCACATTCAATAACCAGCTCCTTCACTAAAACTCAACATCATCACCTGATGCTTTTGTTCAGGTCTTCAGTGTGCTTCGCTTACTTTTTGTGAGTCATTACCCCTGCAATTTTGTTTGGCTCCTCTTTTTCCCTCTCATAAACACATTTTCTTCTTTTTGCCTTCCTTTCATTTGCCACCTTTCCCTCTTTTAGCTGCAGATATTTGTTCAGAAGTGCTGGGATGCCTTTGATAGGTGTCTTACATTAACCATGGCTGCAGCATCCCTCCCTGCGGTGTGTCCAAACCAGGCACAGCACCAGGGAAGCTCTCCAAGGACACCAGAGCAGGCTCTGTCATCCCAAAAGCTGTCCTGGGATTTGTAACCTTCACACAAAACATCTGTTTCTTATCCACCCACCATAATTCATATATCTCCCTCAGACATATGAATTGACTCTCTGGGGATTTGGAATCGTTGATTTAAGGAAACAGGGTAGTCCATACTTGATAATCAAATTAGACAGTGATTATGCCTGCACATGAGCAACTTTTGTGCCAGCTCTGGCTCAGTCCATCCCTCTTCCTGTGCATGCTGGGCCTTTTATTGCTGCACTCACTCCTTCCTCTGAGCTGTGGTTCTGGAAGCCTGTGAGAAACAACCCAGGCAACTTATCTGAATGAGGAAAAAAAGAAGAAGAAAATTTGGGGTTTTGTTCAGTTGAACCAGTTCCTCAAACAATCTCTCAATGACAACACACCTGTTAGTGATGGGTCAGAGCAGGAGCTAGCTCAGAAAAGGGCAAAGAGTTACTTATGAAATCCTAAATAACCTTGCTTCTGGATGTGGCACTGCAGCCTGAACTGGAATCAGTCACAGAAAAGTTAAAACATGGCCCTTTGTGAATACTGAAACTTCTAACATTGTGAAATGTCAGGTCTGATAATATTTCCTTTCAGGCAGCAAT
This sequence comes from Picathartes gymnocephalus, assembly GCA_013390045.1. Lineage (NCBI taxonomy): Eukaryota > Metazoa > Chordata > Aves > Passeriformes > Picathartidae > Picathartes > Picathartes gymnocephalus. Next base: position 100,088 of record WEKY01031535.1, read on the forward strand.
GAAAACTTCCTGAACTTTATTTCATTCACTCTGTCAAATACAGCATATAGGGTTTCAATCAACCTGAAATAAAGCGTTCTTTCCAAAGCACAGAACTTTCCTGCAGACAGGAAATTCTCTTACTAACCAACTAAGTAGAAATAAAGTCAAATGATGAATACAACCTGGCTTTCTTGCTGTTACATTTAAATTTCCTCCCAAGACAATCAAAAAAATAGGAAGAAATTGTACCTTAACCTTTCCAATCTGCAAAACTCAAGCTGAAAAATAAAGTTTTCGAGCAATGGTGGTGTTTCTTTTCTGTGCTGTGCAGGTGTGCTGCAGACTTCCCCTTCATTTTTGCAATACTCAATATGTATTGAGGAGGAGAAGGAATTTTGATCTGCAAAGCTGAATTTTATCCATCAGTTCTGGAGCTGTCCTTTAAAAGGAATTAGTGTTCCCTGAATGCATTTGATACGTGTGGTTGTTGTCCCTGCTCCCAAGCAGGGGAGACAAGATGAAACACACAGAACACAGATCAGGCTCTAACTAACTTTATTTTAAACTTACACATCTTTTATAACCCCTGTGTACAGGTGTCATGTTATTGGTTAAAAAAATAAACACACTATACAACTATTGGTTAACTAATAATAGTTTTATCACACTAACTACAAAACCATATTTTCATAGTTTCAAAAACCGTTTCATAAACAATACTAACAAAACCGTAAAAAAACTTTCTCTCCTACTCTTAAACATGCCTGAGTTCTTTACTCAGGCTGTTTCTAACATCCACAGATACGTGCAAAACCCAGAAGCAAAACCTCAGATGTACTAGCTAATGAAATACACCAGGGAATCAGAAAAGTGTGACTAAACCTGAGTGGAGAAATGCAGAGAGCTGATGAAAGCCACTCTGACATTCAGCCCTTCTCCCCACCTCCTCCCAGCTGGCACCAGCACGCAGAAGGCCATTCCCAGTGACAGAGGGAAGAGCTGTCTCCTCCTCGAGTGGCTCTGCTTCAGAGGCACACGGTGGGAGAGCCAAAAGCAAGCCCTGACAGACACACGCTCCTTGCTCTAAAAGAACCGGGCTGTGAGGAAAGGGAGGTGATTTCAGCACCCTGGGAGTGCCTGGCTGTGCCGTTACTGAACATCAAACACTCAGCTGATGAGAAAAACCGAACCTGGCAGAGCTGTACCAGCATCACCCTGAGCCTTCCAAAGCTTGAAATATTATAATGGCTCTCTTGGTTTTTGTCGGGGTGGAGGAAGACATCCTTTCCTCCTGACTGCACTCCATTGGCCTCCTCTCTGGGGAGTGAGCACCCGCTGGCTTCAAGTTTCAGTTCAGAACATGACACAGACTGGAAGCAGGGAATAAAATCCTGGGGATGTATTTCAGCTGCTGTGGCCTGGGCCTGGTGCCAAGGAAGGCTCCAGCAGGATGGAGGGGTAATGAGCACTGGGTGGGAATGGCACCTCCACCAGGAGAGCCCACAGGAGCTCTGTGCAGCAGCTCCTGGGCTTGCAGGGTGATAAAAATGTAGAAAAGAGAGATGAGTAACGGGGGCTTTGTGGTTTGAATCTGTCTCCTTTCGCTGGGGTGATCTAAAGCAGCTCTGGCTAAGTCAAAAGTTTTGATGATAAGTGGGGATAGCAGCAAATCATTAAAAAACTTGAGGATGCTGTCAGGCAATCTAATGTTTAAGTTCTGATAAGAGGCTAAAGCAGCAGTTTAAGAGTTGCCTAGTGTGGGGCTTAAGTATTTATACATATTTCATTAGCATTCATTTTATAATTACCAACGTGTTACAAGCGTGCCAGATACGTGTTTATAAATACCACCAGCTTCACTGTAGCACCAACTTCACTTGTGTGGTAAATATTGGTGTGTTTGTCTTAGAAAAGGATCTCTTTTGCTGTGGAGTCTTTAATTAGTTCCGCTTTCTGTCATTCCCTGGAATTGATTTTTGCGTGTTTACTCTTTGGGAACTGCGTGTACAATCCTCGCATAGCTGCCAGAACTTGGGTGATATGTTGTTCATCTCTGGAGCTTTGTTAAAGTGTTTTGAAAAGTGAAAAACGGAGGTTTCTATAAATCTGCCAGAGAGTTGTAGCCAGTTTTGTTATTTCTTTAATTTTTTTGTTTTTTTTAGAGGTTGAAGAAACTTGGAAATGGGCAGGAAAAATTTTAAAGTGTTTTCTTTAACAGTTTGAAACATCATATTTCATGTTGCTATTATAAACAGTGAAATGCCCTGTTCCCTTATTTGGTTAAAAAAGCAGACAAGCTATATGCACTGGGTATTCTGCCTTTAGGACTTTTTTAACAACAATTATTAATTACAGTGCATGCTGGTTGGCATCCCAGATTGGTGCTACTGAGCTGAGAAGCCAAATATTGAAAGTTTCTGTTTGAAGGTTCAGTTCGTAACCCCTCTGTTTGGATTAAGAGCAGAATGTTTGTGTGAATTTTTTTGTAAAAAAGTTGAGCTTCCAATGTTTAATGGAAGTGGTATTATAACACAGGCCATGTCTCCAAAGTCCTCTCAGAGTGAACAGCAAAACAGTTTTAAATGCAAACATATGTTTCATAAACTTTGGTTCATTTAACTTTTTTTTTTTTTCTTTTTTTCAAATGAGGGGATGAATTTTACAGCTGACAGAGCCGAAATTAGGCAGCGTTATGTTCAACAAGCATTCCATCCTGAGGGGTTTTCTTAAGCTTCACAACAAAGATTTCTGTTTCTCTCAGATTATGCAATATTCAGGGACTGGAAGTCTAGTCCGTGTCAGAATTCTCACACTACTCGGCATCCCATCTCCCAGGTTGGTTATCTGCTGCAATCTTAGCCTAACCTTCACTTTTAAAAGCTTTTTGCTGGCCCACAGTGCTCAGACATAAAGCACCCCTTCCCTTCCCCATACAATAATGGCATTTATTCAGGACGAAGGAGTTGATCTCACTCCACACACGCCACTGCTTGCCCGTGAGCTGGCTGGCAAGTCTGCTTCCAAAAGGTGCTGAATTACCAAAAAGTAGGAATGTCTTTAGATGAGCATGTCCTAAATGATTTAGGTGTAAAAGTGGAACACAGGGAAAAAAAAAAAAAAAATTTTTTTTGGAAGATTGAGGAAAGATAATTTGCCCGATTAGATTCTGCTCATTCAAGTTCCCCACAAAGCAGAGTGTGCTGTGCTGAGAGCAGAGGTGCTGGAAGAATCTGCCAGGATTTTTACAACACAAAATAAGGCTGGGGGGTTCTACCTGTGTAAATTCGCTGTGAAAGGAGAAAGTTCACACTCTTCAGACCCCTTCACAAAGGCACTGGAATTGACTCCCTTTTTTTCCCCTCACAGATAATCTGGGATCACCCCAACCAGAGATATTCAGGCATGCTCTGACCAAGTGAAAGACTGTCTTTTCCCTTAAAACTCCCAGTTTTGGATGGTTTTTGGGGGTATGGGATCAAATCTACCAAGAGATTTTTAAGACTAGACGTGACGTGGCTCTGTAAGTGCCTGACGCTGCCAGGCAAGTAATTCAAGATTGTCACCAAAAAAACCCTCCCCCATGGCTTTAAAAATGAAACAGAAATCACCTCTGACCTTTTGAAAATTCAAAATTGAGCATTGTTTTTCAAAGTTCAACTACAGTGGAAAGGGGAGTTCATCGATTTTAACTTGTTTTAATTGTTCTTTACTACTCACAGGCAAGAGAAAACACATCTGTAACATAAACATACCTGTCTGTTGGAATAAAGTTGAAATTTAAACTCTGAGCACCTAACCCAGCCTCTATCACTCTGGAGAGAATTAAGCTTCATATTTTAAAAGAGTCTTTTAATTTTTCTGCAGCTGAAGAGTCTGGTGGGGAGTTTAACACCTGGAGCCACCAAATTCTCAGCCTTGGGTGAAAACTGGAAGACTTATGGGTCAAGTGGAGAACAAAATATAGCAAAATATCAGGTTGTGCTCCTGTTTGGAGTGTCTGGAGAAGTGTCAGTGTGTAGAATCACTCCGTCTAGGAGAGGCAGATTTTAGCCTTTGTCATTCCTGCCAAATGGGAACAACCAGTAAAATGAAAATATTGATCTAAAATCTGTCCCTACACTGCACGCAATCAGCAGAATGGTCTATTACATGAGTACACTTCACATTAATAGAGTTCCAGGGATTAATGAGAGTAAGAAATATCACTGGACACACTGGATAAACTGGCAAGTCTGTTCTGTCTCCTGAAACTGTGCAATTGGAAATGAATCCAGGCTCATTCTTAGGTCTCAGACTGAGATTGCAACCTCTGCAGGGGAAGGGGGAAAAAAACCCTATAACAAGCAGCTCAATGCCCCATGAGCCATCACAGCCACAGCTGAGATAAATGATGATAAATTTGGTGGAGTGAATAAAATCTTCCAGGCACAAATCTAAGGTACCCCAAAACTCGCAACACACATTCAGAATTGTATCCCCAAATTTGGGCTGGCTTACAAGGTTTATTCAGCACCTGTCTCTAAGTGTTCCCGTGCGAAATCCAAACCTCGTGAACTAGAAATATAGTACTAGAAATATAGAAACTAGAAATATAGGTTAAGCAGATAGGTCTTTTCTTTGCTTCTCTTGATTTGAATTATGTATGTCCAGCAAGATGGTCTTAATTATTTTTATGTGCACCAAAACTCTTCCAGAATTAGCAGAGAAGGGAATAACTGAATGGAAAGAAAACGTTATCAAGTGAGTGGAGCTGATGAGGACAGCTCAGAATTAGTTTTGTCAGCAGCATCTCTGGCTTCTGAGAACCTGAAGGGTCTCGTTTGTGAGATGTCAAGCCAGCAGTGGGGGAGTTGCCAAAAATAAAAGACAACTTAAGAATAAATATAAATCCCATCTAGTTTAGAAGGACTCGTCATAGGGTAAGAGTTTCCCACAGGACTGAGCCGAGCCAGGGAAAATGGTCCTTCTAGGACATTTCCTTTCCGGAGGAATCCCCCTTCCAAACTCCGACGTGTTGTCACAGAGCCACCGTCTCCAGCTGCCAGAAAGAGTCCTATGAGAAAATGACTACCCTGACATTTCCTACCGAGGTCTGTCCTTTCTCATTTTCCAACGGGAGAGCCTCTGCCTGGGAGTGTGAGTCAGTGGCAAGAGCAGGATTCGTGGTGGGGTAGGCTCTGAGGTGGAAACACAGATTTTCCATGGATTTCTATATCCCACTGACTGCTGCTTTATCCAAATGCCCTTCAGCAGTGTTTAACAGTAGGACTGACACACTTGCCACGTGCCTGCTCCCTCCTCTCCTTGCCAGTGGGAGAAGTGGGAAGAGTGGAGTGGGTTTTATAACACCTCCTCTCCCCCCAGAAATGTGCATAAAGGCACCCAGAGCTCTGCATGCAGATTAGAGAAAGATCGACATCCCAGACAGGATCTCTGAACTTTTTCTGGAGGGTTGTGACATTCGGGATGGTCCCCAGCTGCTTGGGAAATCGCCAGGAGATGGGGAGATGTGCAAGGAGGTGAATTTTGCCCTCCTTGTAGAGCTCCACCACAGCAGGGGAGGACCCTGCATCACCCTGGCCAAAGATATTTCTTCTGTTATCAACAGCAGCTGATAATTAGGGGCTGCTCTTGAAAGTCCAGGAGCATTTCTAAAGTCAGGGCGAGCTACAGGCTTGGCTGACCAGTTGTAAGACCTTTAGCCAAGGGCTACATTAAAATGTAAGTTTTTATGACTCCTGTCACATAAAATGAGCTGTGCTTTGAAAACACCCAGGTTCCAGAAAACAGTGCATAAGAAGGAGCTGCTTTACAGTATAAATAGGCTAAATTAATCAGATTTGTGGGAAGCGGTTATAAAATATGGCCAGTATTCAGAATGAAACTGTAAGAAACCCAGCCTTTTTTGTATGCAGACTTCTCAAGATTCTTATGCTAGCCTCAAAGTGCTGGTCCATGGGAGTTTCCATGTCTCGATTCTCCAAGGAATCCCGAAAGTACAGCTAAAGCTGCTGGGGGAAAAAA
>WEKY01031535.1:106142-156101 GCA_013390045.1 Picathartes gymnocephalus
AAAGACAGCAGGGTAGTAGTACTCAGAGGATTTAATTCCTGTTATTCACATAATGTATGATTCACTTTACTATCTCTCTGTGCCTGTATCTCTCTCTATTCTTGGTCTGCTTCGACTGAACCTTCTCAGAAACACCAATCATATTTGGGCATCCTCATTGCCATCTTTCCATAAAACTCTTCTTGATTTTGAAAAATGGGTGGGGCACTAGGTGGGTGCTTTGGGTAAGGACTTGGCAAAAGGGAGTTCACTTCTCAGGTGCAGCACAGAGTTCCTGCATGAACTTAAACAGGAATTTATGTGGGCTTCCCCTTCCCATGTGTAAAATAAGGAGTTTTGCTTACTTTCTGTGTCCTGGCTAGTTGGATTTGAAATTCTGTGGTGCAAGGACCTCTAACAAAGTATATTTATCTACATGCAGCACCTGGAAGAGGGGGACCTCAGGCAGAGTCTCTGGCATGAGGTTGTGTTACATCTGCTGGCTAGGACTGAGTTTTGCCCAGTGTTGAAGCTTTGCACATTGATTTACACATTTTCTCAAGCCTGGAAGACCAACCAGCTTTGGAATTCAAAACTTCATTCAGGTAGTTTGTGAGGTTCACCAATGCTTGTAAATTTTTTTTTTTTTTTTAAAATTTTTTTTTTGGAAGTCTGCCTCTTTAGACACTGAGAAAATGTGACATTAGATGAACTGGATCTTTTTTAGTATTTTGCTGCCAGAACTTTACACAGCTCAGATTTTCACTTTACATCCATTACAGATAAAATTACCGATCTGGATTCTGTACTGAAGTTAAAGTGTTGGCAGAGCTGTTGTCCAGGTATGGATTCCTGGATTTAGTCCCTGTTGTTCACTCTTAAATTTGGCACCAACATTGCTATACACGTACCAGTGGGGGCAGAAGGAGACTCTGGCATTGTGTCTGTTTCCAAATCACCCCATAAATACAGAATTTTTTACCCCGCAGTCAATCCTATTGCTCAAAAGCAGAAACCCAGGATTCAACAAGCCTAGCAGCAAACTGCCACACAGAAAAATTCAGTTTGAAGCTTAGGTGGCTGTTGTTATTCCCTCTTCTCCTTCTTCTGAGCCTTAGAAATTGCCCTTCTCTTCCAACTGCAAAGAGACCTCCTTTTAAGTGCATTTCCCTAAGGAAATGACAATGTGTGTCTACTTAATTTAAAAAGACTGCACATAACTGTGTTTTGGAAATTTTCTAATCTGATGATGAGCTGCAGTCCTTCTCACTGTGCTGCAGACATTGTACCAAAACAAACCAAGGTTTTGCTGACACTCTTTGCTCTCCAAGCGGATTCTCATTTTCAGAAAGGATCAACACATCTTCCACCACGAAAAGGTCAGTCAGGTCCTTCTACCCCTCAGCAGATGTCTGAGCTTCCTTTTTTTTTATTTTAATGGGAATTGGTGTCACCAGAAACTGGGACACTTGTTTCAGCCATTTAGAGAAATGGGAGGATTCAGATTAAGATTTCACACGTTTTAAACCAAAATGAAGGTGCTGAGCAATCTTGGTAGAAAGAGAATATCAGGTAAAACAGAGCTGGAGGCTGGTATTTAGTAATTGCTGAGAGCAGCTAAACGTTAAACAGCTGAAATGCACCTCTATTTGCCAGGAGAGGCTGAAGAAAACCCCAAGTTATTCTTCCGTTTTTTATTCCTTACATCATGAAAAGTTGGCCATTTATTTAAAAGCAATGGGTGATACTGTGTGGGAATTAGCAGTGATGAAATCCTTAGACTCCCTGAAAATCATAATCAGAGTGATGTTATCATTGCCTCACGTCAATCCTTCAAAATACATTCTGTTCTCAAACTCTTCAAGTTAAATGATTTCATTAGAAACCTTTAGGCTTAGAAAATCATGGTTGTCTGTAATATTCTCAGCTAAAATTAGTTATGTGCTGTGTGAACTGTGCTACAATAACGGCGTTGTCATACGTACTGTTCGAACTGCTTTACAAATGTGAACTGTTTTTCCATCTGAATTGTAGTAAATCTCTATTTTTTTACTTCATTTCCCTGTCTGTGATTTAATATTTTGTTTAAAGACAGCTGCCTGTATATTTTATCCAATCCTGCTACCACCCCACTAGAATTTTAGACAGTTGAATAGAAGAAAAATAGATTTGTGAACCTGTGGGTGCTTCAGAGTTCTGTCCTTATTCCTACGCGTATTTTAAAATAAATACTTCACATGTAACTTTTTTGCAAATGTATCAGTGATATAAATGCTAAACGCATTTAGAGTGGTTTTCCTTTGATGAAATAATAATTAACCTCTCTCTTTCTCATCCTTAACTTTATTCCATTGCTGAAGCAGGTCCTGTGCAGTGGCCTTAAAACACAAATAATTCTGATTTACCAATCAGTATTAGTCATATATTGTCAAAACGTGGGAATGATTTTCTATATCTGACTTTAAACTGAAAACCATTTAGAACATATATTTGGACACAGGAATTTTTTTCCTAGCTTGCTGTTGCATAGTTAAGGAAAAAGAAATCTTATGAAGATGTTTAATTCTCTCTTCACAGCTCCCTCTGTCTAAAGAACAAGTACAACGAGTCCACTGTGCTATTGCTCAACCTTAAACCCAGTGCTGAACAAAACCAGGTTTACCACAGGTTCCATTTCGATTTTCTCAGGAAAACACTTCCTTTCATCCTTTCAGTTCTTCAGTGGTTGTCAAAGCCCCAAATCAGCAACGAGCCAGACTGCAATAGATTGCGCAAAACCCACGTCGTGCTTGTTTGAATAACTTTTCCCTGGAATTCACGTTGCAGATCTCCCGAGACCTTCTCATCATACTGACATTTCCTCGCCCTGCTGGGTCCTGAATGTTCTGGTGCAGCTCAGAGCCTTTGCTTCTGGCCGACACCAAGCAGGGCAAACAATTAACACAGACAAAAAACTGAAGTACATTTGGCTGGATTTTGGGCCTACGGTTTCTATTCTACACATTTGATCAAACACCAACGTCACTGTTTTCTCTGACAAGGAATTTCAGCCATAATTTGGAGGCTTTAACCTCCATTCGGTCCTTGTTCAAACAAAATACAAAGTAATGGACAGGAATGAGGGAGGAATTTAAGGATCTCTTTAAAATAACACCTAAATAAGTACTGAAGTCCCAACTTCGCACAACAAAGTTGTGGCTTGCCTAGAGTTAAGCTAGACTGAAGTGATTTCCTGCAGATATTAAAAAAAAAAACAACCCAACAAAACCCAAACCACCTTGGAAACTTCAAAGACAAGTCAAGCATAAATTATGTGTCCTAAAGAGAAAACAACTTCCTCTTTTTATTATAAGTACTCTGATAATGTTTAATTCTATCACAGGTTCTTCTAAGGTGTCAGAAACACAGGGGCCAGAGAAGTTTTGCAACCAAATTTCTCTTTTATAGTGATTGATGAACTTCATCACTTTACTCCTCTATTAAATACATCATACTTGCCAGCCATCAATGAAACAGAGGTGTCAGTTTAGCAGTCGTTTCTAAATATAATTTTGGTGACAAAAATGATTTATTTTAAACATTTTAAACATTTTTTCCTGTTTCTGGGTTCGACAAGGCTTTCTGAGATGTGTCTGCGGTATGGCCTCAAGCACTAAATTCAGTTAGGCACAGGTTTATTTACTACTGTAATCAGTGTAGGAGAAATGGAATTGTTCCTTGCAGGGAAGCTGACAGCAGACTACAGAAATCTCCTCAGAGGCTGGGAGCTTCTTTTTTTTTTTTTTTTTTTTTGATTGTTGCAAAGGAATCTGTTGAGAAAACAGGATATTATTATTTGCATAATGCATCAAAATGACTGTTAGTTTTCCTTGATGAAGGCACAACAAACTTCCTGACACAGATAATATCCTAGCAACTCCTTATGGTAACAGAGACACCATTCCAGCAACAGAAATATTTACAGTATGTTTTTATGGCATATAAAGTCTCAGCTATTTAAAAAGCTGGAGGAATTATTCTGTATTTCTAAAAATGGATGCTTGAGAGTAAGCTTTTAGAACTATGCGTAGTTTAGAATCCAATTGTTTGTTTTTTTGTGAGATGCAGGGTGATTTTGAAGGAATATTTTTAAAAGATGTGATACTCCTGTCATTTTTTATTGGTGAGGGTTTTCAACAAATTTTCAGCAGGGTGGTAATTTTTTGTTAGACAAAGATAGGAGAACTTGGAGAAAGACCTGCTATGTGGCAAAATTCAACTTTTACCGAGTAAATTAAGTCATGAATATATTAAAAAAAATATCAACAGAAAGCTGGGGTAAGACATCATTGAAAATCCGTATTTTAAGATCCAAATATTCAACTTGCATTTTATGTAAAACACGATTTATTTAACAATAGATGGCATATTAATCATAGTCCATATATACAAATGATGACATAGTCTTAATTTACATACAGTTTTAATCTTGAAAGTTTTTATACTGTGGGAAATTCGCATGAATATGAAACTCTTAAGTGAAAAACTAAAGAATTTTGATATTAGAAGGCCTGTTTCTGAGCTGGCTTTACACTCTGGAGCTGGTTACTCATATCTGCCCATTCCATTACAGTCAACAGGACTTCATGGGTGAGGAACTTCCTGAGGCCCCTTCCTGAAGAAAGTTTTGGCTGCAGAAGGATGATTAGGTAAATGTGGAAGTGTTTCCTGAGCAACATTTTTCCATTTGTATGCTGGAATGTCTTCCGTGGTGCCTTGCCTCAAAAAGTGAATGTGTAACCAGTCCAAAGCTGCATTAAATGGGTGTGAAAAACCTGTTTGAAAGCCAAGATCCACTTGCATTTCATAAAAACCGTTTTTATTTAGGCACAGATCTGGATACTTCATTGATTTTATGTTTCAAAACTGATCAGAAATATAAAATAAGTGAAGAAGTGCAGGCCTGGTTCCTGTGAATGAGCTCTGTGTACACATTTCCCTGGCATCCCTAAGACCTGATGATATCTCCTTGGAGGACGCCACATTAGTAACCCAGCATGGCAAACATTTGTATATTTATGCTTGTGCAGCTTTCTAATTGAATGAGTTCAGTGATTCGTTTGCCTGATGACCCAAGTCAGGACAACGTGTGTTCGAAGTACCCTGTCATCAATCATCTTCTCAACTTCAAACACGTGAAGCTGAGCAATCCTTTGGGTCACTCTGCAAACTGACTTCGCAGCAGCTGAAAGAAGTGGGAGTGGTGGGATGTAGTTTTAAAGAGTATTTTAACCTAATCCACCACTTCTCAAGATGAAAAAAAAAAAGTCAAGACTAGGCCCGTCAGCTTACGGTTTTTTAACAAACGGAAAATAAGGCTCAGCATGCTCAGCGACCGCCACAACCAGGAGCTGCAAGGATTCTGCAAAGTTTTCTGTGAACGCAGGAATCTGTGTGGAGTTTTGCTTAATTTGTTTCATTAACTCTGACGGGAAATATGATATAGTGCTCAGGAACGTAAACACTCTGACTTACGAGTTTGTTGCCATACAAGTAAAGGGCTTTTTTTCAAAGCCATGGCAGACATGAGTGTACACAAAGATATTCTGCACAGCGGGGGAAGGCCACCCACAGAGTTATGTGAATTTGATTTTTGATTCACATTCCTCCTCTCCCATAAAAGCCAAGGTGGGCCATGGCTTTTTTTCCCATCAAGCGATGAGAACGCTCAAACCCGAGTCATTTGGGCCTTGAACAGAGAACAAACCCACACACACCCCCCAACCCCCCCGCAAAAGATCCTCTTTTTGTACATCCAACAGGGTAGCCAATTCCCCAGAGGAAACACTCAGGCTGAGGGAAGCACAGCAAGGATGTTTCCCTCCTGCATCTTAAAACAAATTCCCTGGCTGACATCAGAGCTGGTCCCCAGTGCCAACGCAAGGCCCAGCCACAGGAGATGGCACTGCTGGAGAAAAGGCATTTTGGCTCTTGGCACCTTTGTTTTACAGCAGCTGGGGAGGCCCCGTGGGTGGTCGGAGCCTTTGGTTTCCCTTCTGCAGCCGACAAGAGACAGAAGGGAGATAACAGCAGGGCAAAAGGGAGAGAGAGAGAGAGAGAGAGAGAGAGCGTCACAGGATGGACAGTCTCAGACATGTGGAGCCAGATTCTCTGAGAGCTGAATTAACTTGGTTATGCCAATGGATGATTTTGATGTCTCGTGAAAAGCGCACTTCATGTCATGAAGAACGAGGGAGCAAAATTAACCCCTAAACCCAAATTCCTGCTGAGTGCATTCTGCATCCTCCACTTTGGGACAAACACGAACCAAGTCAAGAACAGCACTGCTCTATTTTCTTAGCATAGGCTACAAACCTGTCCCTGCTCCTTTGTTGTTATTTGTTGCTGTGTTTAGCTGGAATTTGAACAGACACTTCTGCACTGTATGACCAGCAAGTGGCAGTCCTGGGGTGTGTGGAGCCAGTCACCTTCTTGTCTCAGTGGTTTGAAATCCATGCAAAGAAGCTTCTGGCATTCCAAATATGTGTATACATAGGCACTGTCAGGTCATTTCTTTTTCAGGTTACTGCTGGATTCTAGCAAAAATCCTGGGAAAAGCCTTACTATAATTCTCTGCTAGTATCACTGGTTTAGGAAGATGAAATTGGAAACTGGGATATTGCTCTCTTGGAAGAGGTTGAAAACTCCTTAAACTCAGCAGATCTGCTTTAATTCTGTGTAAGTTTTGTCCTGAAAGCAAAGAGAAAATATCCTTTCCCTCATAATCTTGACTGTGGTGGTCCTTGATCTGCATCAGACAGCAAATACAGAGATAAATCTTGTAATCTAGGGGAGGCAAAATGAATTTCTCTGTTCCCCAGTTTCTTTACTGGAAAAAAAAAATAAAAGAGAGCTTTGAGGACAGGTCTGTGCTTCTAAAGGAAGGTGTGAGCTCGCTGTCTAATGTCTTTAAGGGTTACTTCTCCAGTGTCCTCTTAGGCTTTTCCCAGTGGCAGCTATGGAGATGAAAGCCCTGGCTCTGTTCTGTCCTGCCTGTGGGACATCCTGGGAGTTCCCAGAGGAGTCAGCCAAGGTCAGTCCTGTCCGTGTGGGGCTCTGCAGCCTTTCTCCACCCTCAGCCTGGGTCACCCGAACTCTGGAACGCCCTGATGAGTCCCAAAGCACCTTGGAAGGCAATGCCAGGTGGGCTGTGCTGCTTTTCTTGCCGTGTCTCCTCAGAAACTCCTGTCCTGGCAAGCCCTGTGGTCCTCTTATTCCACACGTGATGTTCAAGCAGCACGTGGAGGTGGCAGAGGAGCAAGCAGAAATCCTTCACAGCGTGTTTGTGGGAAACCATTTCTGGTGATACCAGAGGGGCCAAATGAGAGAGGGGATCCAAAGGCAGCAGCTGTCCCCTATCCCTGAGGGACAGGGATGACCCTGCCTTTGCATGGCCTCTGCCTCTGAGGGAGCAGATTCCCCCAGGATGATGCAGAGGGTGGCCCTGGGAGCTGATCTCGTGGTGTGTAAATTCAAGGAACCTTCTCCAGCAGCATCCCTGTGGGTCTGCAAGTGCTGGAGGGCTCCGTGCTGTGCTGCAGAGCCCACGAACTGCCTTGGGCAGGTCCAAAGGGCAAAGCTGGGTCACTCCTGGGTCAGGAGGGACTGGGTGAGGAGCCCAGGAATAGATGTCCTACTGTCCACTGGCCACAAAGCCCTTTCCTTTCCAAAAATTTGCTGGTTAAGCACTGACAGCGTGGGACAGACCTTGGGTGCTCCAGTGGTCACAAGTGATGGATATCCAGAGAAATTCTCTGAGCAGTGTGAAGCCAATGGATCCGATGCTGTCCTGAGCATCAAACCCTGTCAAACTCTCAGAAGAAAAAAGAAGGTACTAAAAACCACTCATCCCATCAAATGCTGCACCAGACTGTCCCTCAAAGGAGAGATACAGAACCAAACCTCTAAAGCAACAGTCACCACCTCTGTGCTACCCTGGTTTCTACAGAAGCTCTCCAAACTGCAGCCTTTGGGCTGGTGTCCGTCGTTCTGACTTGCTGAGGGTGAAGACCAGGTTTGGCTGCTCACACCCCTCTCTCATGCCCTGTGGGCTACCCTAGCCTAGCTAAGATACCCACGTGCTGGAAGACTTCCAGGACACACCGGGGGCTCCAGGCAGAAGCCAGGCAGGATAGTTTGGAGCATCTCAGATGGCCTGTGGGGGCATCAAGATGCACATCCTTCCATTGGCCTTCACTCAGAACGGAAAACCCAGACAAAGCACAGTGCTGGGCAACGTGGGGGAAGCACAGGCAGAGAGGAGGATCCCTCTTTGTGTGTAGATCGTTTTTCCCAGGCATGCTTGTGATCAAGCCCAAACCTCTCCTTATCAGCACCTTGTTCGAGCAACTTTTCATTTGCTACAGGAGGATCCGAAGCTTTCCTGTGGAACTCGAATCTGGCTTCCTATGGGGACTTGTGTGATCTCCAGGAGTGAACATCCTGAGGCCGAATGAGCTTTAACACCTCTTCATTGAGTGGGTAAATATTTACATCAAATTGTCCAGACTTTAGCATAACAACTTCAATTCCTCCTGGCAAGAAAGCCAGCACAGGTCACTTTGTCAATGACAAGGCTTCCAGATAATTAAACAACACTCACTGGCCACTAATTTATATGCATTATAACTCAGACTTAAGAACCTAAATAGACCAATAGAATAAACTTCACAGACACTAAACACTTATTTGCTGTGACACTATTTACATTTGGGTCTACAGAAAGCAGTAAATCAAAGGAGGACTTTAGAAGAGGAAGAAGAGAGAACAGTCTTCCCTTTCCCAATATTAATATTTAATAACCTTTCAGACATATGCACTATTGGATGCAATTCCTAGAAACGGGAATTTTACATAAGGGCTTGAATGAGCCAAATAATTAAGGGCTAAAAATGTTACAACTGCCTTTTCTGGCATAGTGGCAGGGCCCACTGTGAGATTTTAGGGTCTGGTGTGAAAAGAAGCAAAGAAGAACGTGTAAAAACATACTAGAAGTGATTGTTCACGTGGCAGAATTTGCGAACGGAATGCTGCAAAATTATTTCCAGGAGTATTATGAATTCTTCTTTGTGGAATTAAGTTAAAGAGAATAAAGAATGCAAATAACATCCAATCTAAAGGGCACTCTCCCCAAAACTAGGCTAGAAAAAATATCTGCATAATCAGAAAGTTTGGGGGTTTGAAGTGGGGTTTTTTTGGTAAAACTAATAGTGAGCTTTGAAAACAGTAAAACTGAACAGGCAGGAAATACAGCTACAATTCCAGGGGTCATTCATCTCTGCCATGGGGAAATAAATAAATCAATTTATGTTAATGTTCCTGGGTTTTAGTGTCTGGTGCTCAAATTTTGTCACCATCTTTAATTTTCATCCTATGATTTTAGTCAAACGATTTTAAATTATGTCATTTATAACCATGTATGGAAAAATCATTTCCCATTCCTTTTTCTGCATGCAGCAATACTCAAACCAATGTACAGGCTTTTTTTTTGCCTTGAGCCTGGTGCTTCTGTATTTCCCAAGGTGTTTTATTTCAGGAAAATCATCATGAAGATAGGTTGCATTCTTGATTGCTTTTGTGTTTCCTTAGTTGTTGTGTCTTTTATTACTCTTGGCCACAAATCAAAACCAGCAGAGGTGTCTTTTCACTTGCAAGCAGAGAGTGTTATATACACCTTATCACTTCATTAAATCAATTGTTGTAGTGATTTCTCAGCTTTTCTTGGCTGTTCTTCCAGTCACTTTTGAGTTTTCCCAAACATCGCAGGGTACAATTAGTGCTAATAGTCAGCCATTATCTACATCATTTTTCAAAAGGCAAGTATTTGTTACATTTTGCAGCGCAGCAGATCTGTCAGCTCATAAAGTCAGCCGGAAATGTAGACATTTTTTCTTCGTTCTCAGTGTTATTATTTTACATCCTGTTTGGTGCTGAGCAAATGCACTCCTTGAAGCTGGAGTGTATTTTGTGGGCACACAAGAAGGGAAGGTATGAGCCCAGATGGATTTCTCGTGGCAGCACACTCAGCAGATGTTTGTATTTCATCGCTCTCAGGGCACTGAGAGAGACCTCGATGCCTTTCAGGGCAGACGCCGAGGTGCTTCCTCTGCATGCCAGAGGACTTTTCGCTCCCATAAATAAGAGACCTTATCTCCAGCCCTGAAAATGAAGGATATTTTCAAGCCATCCCTATCAGATGGGATGCAGCAGGAGGCAGCCTCTCGGTTTGCCCCACGGGTGTCAGCATCCCTGGTGCTCTATCACACAGCCCAAGGCTCCAGGCAGTCGTGGTGCCTCCTTCCAAGTGCTGCTCTTGCTCGCTGCTTCCCATTTTAGGCAGAGCAGCCACGAGGAACCGTCCTGCTCTGCAGCTATTATTGCAGAGACAATGTCCTGACATTTTTTCGGCTCTGTATTGCTACTGGGTTTGTGTACTTGTGTTTATATACATTTTAGATTCACAAAGGGCTCCCCTGCGCTGGAGTACATCCAGGCTCACAGGCGAGGTCGCATTAGGGAGAGTTTTCCTTGACAGTTTCTTGGGGAAAGGCATTTTCTGCACTCTCTGTACTGAGCCCGGGGCTACAATTCATCACCAGAGGAATCTTTGATGGGGGTGGCCAGATCTTCAAAACATGCACATCAAAGTAAATATTTTGGAATTATTATGGTGTAAAAAACCATGTCCTCATCTAATACTCCCTCATCCTGGGAACTGCAGAGGTGAGAAGTCACTCTTCTACCCCGGCTCAGAAAACTTGCCTCTGACAGCGGGCTTGTAATCAAAACAGAAAAGAAAAGCAATGCTAAAATATTGCCCAGTCAGTGTGAAAATGGAGAAATATAGGGCCATTCTCAGCCACAGGGTCCTGATCCCATTCTCAGACACCCCGCCACTTTTAGGTTCTCCAAGTGATGTGAAGATGAAGATCAAGTGAAAATTGATGGTGAGTGTGTCTCCAGGATGAAGAACAAAGCCAGTGGCAGCCACGTTGAGCTGGAAGGAGGAAAGCAGGATCTTCTCAGGGACGTGCTGAAGGATTGACTGGAGGTGCAGCAGAACAGATAGAATAAAAAAGAATTTTTCACTGGTGAAAGCTAAAGGAGGCCAGGATTTCTAAACCACCACTAATCACTTCTCTGAAGGCTGACAGACTAAGGGAAATAAATAAATGCTGGAAATAATTACTGGCTACAGTAACATCATTACAAACACTGCATATCACTGGAACTGTCTCCTGATCTTTCATCATCCAAGTGATAATTCCCCAAGAAAATAGATTGTACAGTTACCAATCTCTTCAGGTGATTGAAGCATTGAGACTTTCCCTGAGGGCTCTGATGGATACTGGTATTGTCAGGTCAAATATCTGTATACAAATATCTTTATTCTGCCTGGGAATGTGCATCCTGGCAGTGTCCTGCAGACCAAGAGAGACTGCAGGGACAAAGGAATTGCAAACTCACCGGAAAATGCTGTCCCCCTCAGCTGTACCATCTGATATAGAGCCGTGGGTATTTTATTCTCTCCAATAAAATATGGATTTGAAGGCACAGCCTTGTTAAATCATTGTCATAAACAGTCCACACAAACTGAGCTTAAGGATTTTTCCAGGGAATTGAATTCCCACTGAAGAAATGTTGAAGCTGCCCATTTTCTATGTGAACTGGGTAATAATTTTCTTCCCTCTGCTGGGGAAACTGAATCACCATAAAATAAAAAGGCTATTCTGCTAATAGACAAGCTGGCATTTATGTAGATGCAATTGCAATTTACCTCTCAAAACAAGTTTTCACTAGTAGATGAAAAGGCTGATAACACTCTTTAGCATATGAATCATATATTTGTCTTTTCCTCTCCAGTGAAGCCTTAAGTGAAATAATATGTACAGGAAAATGAATGCATCTCCTCGAGATGGGAGATGCAAGAAAGTGCTGGAGCTGGTTTCATCTGTGTCGGGCTAAATCAAGGCCTGCTGCACATATCCATGCATGTATCCTCATGTTAAAATTTGATCTTTACAGTGGAAGAACAAGTGCCCTGATTGCACTGTTGTATTTCAGAGTGGTGATTCTCAGCCCTGCTGTTTAATGACTTCATAATAGCCTGGGGCAGATCCCACTACTGCTCAATTTTTTCTGTGCTAACTCACATTTTTTTCTTTGCTCAGGTTTTCCTGACCCAACCAGATTGGGATTTAGCATCTTTAGTGTTTCAGAGGTTGCTTAATAAACACTAGCCTGGAATAACTTGAACTATTATTTTCTAAGACCTTTAGACTTGTCACTGGAAGGCCAAGCAGTGGAATGACCACATTCCAAACATCTCTAAAGCTAAAACAAAAGCAACAGTAAAAATACATATGTCAAGGACTTGTGCTTTTTCACCATTCCTTTCACCATCCCACACTCACTTCTTGCTGTTCCAGCCGTTCTGAAACTTTCTCCCAACATTTATGTACAGCAAGTAATTCCAGTTTCTGCCTTCCATGGAATTGCCTCTGTGCCTCAGGTCACTACATGTTTAAGTCTTGGTGCTTTGAATTAATTGCATGTGAACTCGTTAGTCCAGAAAGCAGTTTTAAAAATGTGTGTTGTTTGATGAGGGGATTACAGAATCAGACCAAGAGCAGGGCTCTGTGAAAACTGCAATAATTTGGGAGTTGGAACAAAAGGTCACGTGAATTGTGTTTGCCTTACAGGACTTTTTGGTGATGGAAATTTGAGGCACCTGAAGTCCACCTGAATCTTGGCCCAAGGAGCACCACAGGACATTGCCAGGCACGCAGGTCCAGTGACAGGAAAAAATTTGGCTGGGGCCCAAAGAAAACAAGTGTCTCTCATGCGTCACAAGACTAGGAATTAATAAAAATATTCCATTTAAAAGAGGTGTTTTTCAGACACACACTTCAAATCTCAACATAAAGGATGCCTGGTGATGAACAATCGCAGAGGCAAACATCAGGTATTTGTACCTCTGCTTATACAGTTGCCACAATTCCTCTCTGACTCTGCAACTTTCTTTTAGGACAATGGAGAAATCAATTTGATAACAATACATGCTCTGGCAATGAGCACTTGGTTTCAAATGTCAAGTGCCACAAAAAGAGAGGCTAATTTTAACAATTTACTGTCAGTGGAAATGGGTGAAGACGCAAAAGGCCTGGCAGCATATTTACTGGTCTATCAGGCAATCTGAAAGTACATGAATAAAAGCACAATCTCACATTCTATTGTTGTCTCCAGTAGGACTTATTAAACCACAATCCGCATTTTCCAAACCAAAGAGGGCAGTAACCTTCTTCCTGGATATCCTATCACTGAAATGAGCAGATTTCAGCTGCTCTCAGCTTCACCAGGCCGAACTGAAACAGAGCAGTCCTATCTGTAATTAGAAATTCGTAAATCACTCATCCAGATTGTGTATTTTTTGTAATTCAAGGTAGGCAGGATGTGTTATGCTAACTTCTAAATCCAATCCATGACCTCCTGTGTTTTGAGAACAGGGCCAAAGATGGAGCTGGAAAATGAGTGTGTTGGTGTCACAAGACACACTGTGCATTTGTGAAATACAGTTTG
This sequence comes from Picathartes gymnocephalus, assembly GCA_013390045.1. Lineage (NCBI taxonomy): Eukaryota > Metazoa > Chordata > Aves > Passeriformes > Picathartidae > Picathartes > Picathartes gymnocephalus. The sequence continues at coordinate 119,739 of WEKY01031535.1, forward strand.
GAAAGTGCTGCAGAGTGGCAGCCATGCACAGGAAATTTGATATGTAACAGATTTAGAACAGTTATAAGGAACAACTTCCTTTATGATGACGTCTAGGAAGTCATTTATCATCTCACAGAGGAGTCTGGCACCTTAAAGTGTTTATCCAAGGAAAGGAAATGAACCCCTGTCATCTAATAGAAACAGTATTTGATCCATCTCACAAAGAAGTACACTGGTCAAAGGAATTTTAAATAATCCTCAGCTCCAGCATTTGGCTATACCTGCTTCTTGTCTCCAGGAAGCTCTCAATCCATTACTTTCCCGGTGTTTTCCTTTCTTTTCAATCCTTTCCTTATTTAGACAATCTCTGGGTTTGAACATTATCCAAGATTTATTCCTTTTCAGATTAAATTAACAAATACATCCAGTTACATTGAGTTAAATAGCGGGTGTACTTTAAACACACCAAAAATTTAATTTTCAGGAGGAAAACTAACTTGGATTCACTAAATATTCCTGAAGTTTCTTCCACACACTGCAAAACAAAGGCAGCCTCAGGGACCACCACTTTTAGTGCATGATCCAAAGTCCTTTAAAACCTTTCCACTGCCTTCAATGGGGCTTTGATGAAAGCATGTGGGTGGGACCATCACTGCAAGCTTTGCTGAAAGAAGTGTGTTATAAGGAGAAATTTATTTAAAACGAGCAGAGAATATGGAAGGAAACCTGGAAGAGAGGCAGAAAGGAGGACAGGATGGGAACAGGTTTGGTGGGAAGTACGAAATGGAGCGAAAATAGCAAGAAAGCCCACGAGGAGAAATGAGAGCCAGAATGCACAAAATAGTAAATTCATCTGTCCTTTGAGACAGAGATTTAAAATTGATTTGTGGGCTGAGAAACCCAAGCAGCAATCTGAATAAAACACTAAGAACAGCAAGAAATTATAGTGACTCTTCCCATAGTATTAGGGATGGATGAGAAAATAGGTGGGGAGGAGATCTGGGAAAAAAAAAAAGAATCCTGGAGCTTCAAGTCTTGTTTGCTAAGTCTTGGTAGCGAGAGCTTTAACCTGGAAAAGGAGCAGCCTAATGCAGTCCTCAGCCTGCTGTTATGAGTTTCCATGAGGGTAAAACTAAAAGAAAAGTGTGAAAATTGGTGTCTCAGAGGATGTTTGCACCTTTTACAGCTTCTTCTGCTGTAAAAGGCAGCCAGATGGAAATGTCAACCTCTCAGGACATAGACTCAAAATGATCAGTACTGAAAGTTGTACTTAATTCCCCAAAAGAGTTAAATAGAAACTGAAAAATTGGTACTGGTCTGCAGTCCAGGCAAGAAAAGTAGAAGAAATAAGATGGAGACTAAAGGATATAATTGTTTTCTCTGTGGGAGGGAAAAAAACCTATGTAGTGAAAGTAAAAATTGAGCAAAAGTAATTGTCAAACATTAGCTTCTGGTCACAGGATGTATGGAAACAGCTCTTCAGGGCTTATTTAGAGATGATTGTTCTCTAGTGTTTCAGACACAAAATATCCCTGGGAAGTGACCAATAGTAACTGAAGCAGGTTGAATTTGTAGTTTGGAACAACACTGATTGCCTCATCAGGTAGTGCAGGTGAGTTCTAGAACCTTCAGTTTCCCCTTTCACTAGGGAGCCACTGCATACACTAATTTTCCTTAAAAAGCAAAAATAAGAAAATAAATTAAAAAAAAGAAGGAAATTTATTTTTCTGTTCCCTTTTACCTAAATCTCTCTTTTCATGGTGGTTCATCATGACCATCACCGCATGATACCTTTGAGTTTCCTACCTTTAGGAATGCAGGGTTTAAAGCCTGTGATACCTTTAAAAGCCTGTCTTGTCCTGACTGTCAGGTTCAGCAGGTCCCTTCAGCACTGCTTGTGGCTTCCCCACAGGATTTACACCTCCTCGGCTCTTTGCCTTCCCCTGTGGCACTGACAGCTGCTGGGACAGACTTTGGTGCTTTGTTCTTGGTGCTACATTCAGCACGTTCCCACACAACGGCATCACAGGGTTTATTCTGGCAAATTCCCCTTGGTATTCCCTGCCCTCTTCCTCTCCCACCTGTCATGGGACATGGCCATTGCTGTTTTCTGCCTTCCACCTCCCCCCAGCTTTCAGTTAATGGGTTTATGAAGAATGTAATTACCTGCCTGAGCATCTCTCACTCTGTCCATAACCCGTTTGAACCCTTCATTAAAAATATTTTTAGGAACTGCCAAAGGAAGGGGGAAAAAAAGCTCCTTCCCTGTGCCTGGTCTTGGAAAGAAACTCTCCAGGTGAAAGGTTTCAGCAAGTGACATTTTTTATATGCTCCATCCTTAATTTGGAGAAAGTGTTATCTAATTGCAGTGCAATGACAAACCAAATCAAACTCCTTTCTGACACAGCTCCCTTTCTTCTCTTACTTTCAGTGGGTTTCCACTGAGAGCTCATTTGGCTGTGCTCTCCTACCTGCCTGAACTGTCCTCCCCTGACCTGTGCTTGTCTTTGGAACAGCACATCAGAGGCAGGAGTTGAGCAGGCATTGCTGGACAGGAAAAGGAAAAGTGTCCCGAGTCCAACAAGCCTTTTATGTTTATCTCCTCTCCGTGTCCCTGAAGTGCCAGTAAAACCTTAAATCCACTCTCTCAAGTGCAGAACATCTGTCTTCCCCACAAGTTGTCCAAGCTTTTCTTCCTTAATGACCTTACTTGGCAAATTACTCCTGTGTTTACTACCTTGGTGAGATCTCGGGGTTTCAATTCCCAGTCCGGCCTTAATTTTCCATCTTCTGCAGGTGCCATTCTCACCGTAGCTTCCTGCTCAGTTTGATGATGATTTGTTACAGATTTTCACTACTTCTAGAACTAAACCTCTTCCTTCCAATGAATTAATTTCTCTTCTTCAAATAAATTCTTTCCCCCTTCTCTCTTCACTTCTTTCCTTTTCCCTGGCTAGACCTTGGCTTTGTTTGATCTGTAGCAATAAGAATTCCTGAGAAAGGCTAATTCCCCTATAGGTGTGTGAAATAGATGCTACAGCCAGGCTGCAGACTGTTGTCACTTAGGTCTACATAAACCCTGAATAATACCAGTGAAACAAAAGGAAATAGATTGCAAATTACCTACCCCCACAAATTACCTTCAAGCAGTGAGTTTCATGCAATTTCAGAAGAAAAGAGGCGAATTTCTAAAGCAGTCCTGTTCTTATTGTAACATTTTTGTAGGAAAACACATTCAGCCTGATAAACTGCCTGAGGTAACATGTAAAAACTCTCTCTTTAGCAAAAACCCAGAAGACTGGCTCACAGTCTTCTGATAGCATCACTTGCTGTATGTCTCTTGACCTCTCCTGATAAAGCATTTGATGGCAATTCACTACAAATCCCAGTCAGTCATTCTGAGGCCTAAATGTAAATTTTTGCACAAAATATTTTCATCTTGGGTGTAAATCCATCAGTTTTTATATCATTTCTATTCTGCAAGTCTGTGGCTACAGTGGAAGTGGGGCTCTTGTCTCCTCCAAGGATAATATTTTCTGTGATTGTGTCATTTCAATGGATTCAGTAAATAAAATCACTTGCTTCCACTTCAGTGTGTCTGGCTTTTGATACATTCATCCAAAAATTTTAAATCTTCTACAATCTTGTACCATCCATCAACCTTTCAGTGCTTCCAATTTTAGCATCTGCCAGCTCTGGGTGTTGGCACTCTCCCATCACGATCATTTCGACTCCGCTCATCATTCAGCCCTCAAGAGTAAGGGATTAGAGAAAGCCTAAAAATACCATGAAGGATGTCATTAATTTCAGTCACTTCGCTGGAAACGCAGACACTGCACATTCTGTTCAGACCTTTGTCCACCTCAGCCTGCTCAGCCTTTCCACAGCTGCCTCCAAGCCGTGGTGCTCCTCCTCGGCAGCACAGCGAGCCTGCTGAGGCTGTCCCAGAGCCCTTCACACACTCTCCTGCTCTCCAATATCAAAAGCTAAATACTACTGAGATAATTCTGTCATTGCCTGGTGGTGCCTGAGAAAATTATTTCCCTAATGTTTTGGTTCCTCATCTACTTTCTGCCTACTCTGTGTCTATAAATAGGGTTAGTGTCATTTGAGCAGGGAGGTACAGCTTCATGCCCAAGGTTTATTTCTGCTCCTCTAATCATCTGGTAATGCACTATGTTGTAACATTCCTCTGCATCAAAAGGAGGAGTCAGCATTTATTTTTGCTCCAGAGCCTGAAGACATCCTAACTGCTTCAGAAAAGGTGCAGGAAACCCATTGCCAAACATAGCCTGCCATCACCAGATTGAAGGATAGGTAATAGCACAGAGTAGGTGAGCAACAGAAAATGAGCAGAGTGGTTAAACACAAACAGATAACCAAAACAACAATGGGATAATGGGTTTTCTGAGCAAGGCCATGGTCTAGTGTCACTGAAACTGCCTGAAGGAGCAATTCATTTCCTACTGGTTTGTTCAAAAAAATATGTACTTCTGAATATTTGCCTGTGCCCTTAAGATTGTTTCCTGTGTGCTAACCAAGAAAGGAAATAACCTCTAAAGAGTTTGGAAAGTGGTAAAGGACAGAGCTTAGTCCAATGTGATTTTTTTCCAAGGGAGAAGGACAAGGCACAAGGGAAAGTGGAGTTGCTTACAAATGAAGCAGAGAACAGTACCAAGGACACCCACTGGTGCCACTTGCTGAGTACCCTGAGCAAGATCACTGGGACGAGCTTTAATAGTGGTTGGGATTTCTTCATGTTGTTTCATCCTTATTCACAGAAGTTTCACTTGAAAGAATTAAAAAAAAATTTTTTTTTTGGTTCCCCACACTGTGTCCTGCAGCGGCAGGATCGTTTGAGGTCAGGACTGTCCCTGTGTAACACAGGGCTGGCTCTGGAGATGAGTGACACCAGGCAAGGCTGCAGAGCCCTGGCAGAAGTGCCAGGGCAGCACTGCAGCATTATCTGTAGGAACACGGCTCCCCCGTTTCCTCACGTAGAGCAAAAGTTGGGAATAAGGACCCAGGCCCCGCCCAGCAGGGCCTCGGCCCTCTCTCAGCCTCTCCGATCTGCAGCACATTCAAAGATCAGACCACCTTCAAAGCATCACTTGGCTTTATCTCTCCTCGTGTCTGTTCACACTGTCCTCCTGGCCAAGCTGTTTTGCTGCATTTTATCTGCGAGTTTGCTGTGACCCTTGCAGCACAAGGCCACCCTCCCACGGCCATGGCCCGTCACCGTCCCGCTGCGGCCTTGCTCCCGCTGCCATTACTGCCGTCGCTGTGGTATGTGCTGGGCTGAAATACAGCTGCCCAGGCAGCCCTCATCGTTCCTTATGCACGTTTTATTGAGCGCCCTCAGGCCTGGTGTGCGTGTTTTATTGAGCACCCTCAGGCCTGGCATGCATGTTTTATTGAGCACCCTCAGGCCTGGTGTGCACGTTTTATTGAGCACCCTCAGGCCTGGCGTGCGGGTTTTATTGAGCGCCCTTAGGCCTGACATGCATGTTTTATTGAGCACCCTCAGGCCTGGCGTGCAGGTTTTATTGAGCGCCCTTAGGCCTGGCGTGCATGTTTTATTGAGCACCCTTAGGCCTGGCGTGCATGTTTTATTGAGCACCCTCAGGCCTGGCGTGCACGTTTTATTGATCACCCTCAGGCCTGGCGCGCATGTTTTATTGAGCACCCTTAGGCCTGGCGTGCATGTTTTATTGAGCACCCTTAGGCCTGGCATGCATGTTTTATTGAGCACCCTTAGGCCTGGCGTGCACGTTTTATTGAGCACCCTCAGGCCTGGTGTGCACGTTTTATTGAGCACCCTCAGGCCTGGCGTGCGGGTTTTATTGAGCGCCCTTAGGCCTGACATGCATGTTTTATTGAGCACCCTCAGGCCTGGTGTGCACGTTTTATTGAGCACCCTTAGGCCTGGCGTGCACGTTTTATTGAGCACCCTTAGGCCTGGCGGGAGTCCTCTGCCCGCGTCACTCAAGATGGGTGCCAGTGGTTTTCGTCATGGGAAAAGGACGACCCGTGCCGCTGTGGCTGCCGCGCCACTTGGAATCAGCGCCCTGCTCTCCAGAGGGCCAAACACTACTAAGTTACTCCTTTGTGAAGGGTTATGGACCCAGAAAATAGCATGACGTAGCCATCCTACAGGGAAAAAAAAAAAAAAACCTGTACTACTGGAAATGATCAGTTTGCTGTACTCGTAACTCCAAGGTGGGAGAGCCTGTATGTTATCTTACTAATTCTGGAGGGGGAGCAAGGGTGTTATTAGTTTGCACTTCACTAACTTTGTGAAGTGTTTCTGAGGGCAAAAAAATTGAGACAGACAAACCTCAGACAGACAGCCCTTCTGGTCCGCATTTATTTTAAACATGTGGACTAAGAGCTGAATTTTCTATGGTCACAAGAGAGAAACATTCCTGTGTTATTCAGTGTTTGTTAGTAAGAAATTAGGCAAACCAAGACCAAGGTCAGTAAAGCATGTAAACCTTTGCCTAACTGTCTTTAAGCACTCGAGCTTTCCAGAACATGACTTTTTTAGCCTCGCACTAAGTCCTGTTGCCCTCAGCTTCACACAAGCACAAGACTTCTGTTGACTTTCTGTGAAAAGTTACGCCAAAATACACAGCCCAGAACAATTCTGAGGCACGATGTTTTTAAGGCAGCATTAATAAACTCCACCTCTGCATTTCTGCACGGTCAGAGTATCCGAATCTGCCTTTCAACAGGTAATGTTTGGACAGTATTTTTCATTACAAATCTTATCCACAGCGGCAAGTGAAGCTGCAAGGAAAAGAATAAAAATTACTTTTCTGTTTTCAATAAGAATTCCCTAGCTGTACTAACGTGAGGGGACCTTGCCAAGAAGTGTCAAGCTCCATCTACTGGCATTAAAATGAATTTGTAACTCAGCACGCCGAGTTTTGGGTCTATCTACAAGAAACAGACAGGCAATTTCACTCTCTTTGTAGAATTTCACTCCAATTCCATTATACTAGATGTCAATCCACTTTATTTAAATATCAGCTGTATTTTCGAACTCTTGTGACATTTGATGAGTTATGTGAGCACAGGAGAAAAGGCTTTCACAGCACGAGGTGCTGGGCTATGCATAAATAACAATATCTATACAGCTAAACCAGAGAAGTTTGTAGGGCTCTGTTTTGCTTGGCACTCACGTCACAAAGACAGATTTCCACAAGGCTGTGACCTGCCTAGCTCATCCTTAATTCAGCCACTCTTTAGTGGTTCCCCAAATGATCAAAAAGGGAGGGGAGATCTCCCTTCAGCTGCCATGTGTGAGGGAGCAGGGAACAGCAAATGTGGGCTGCCACAAAGACGTAGCCAAAAAATTTACCAAAAAGAGGTAAATTTCATCCTTTAATCAAGAAGACAAAAATGAATTCTTTTTTTCTATCAGTATTTATCTCAAACTCGTAATTTCTATATACTCTGCCTTTTCCTATACATTCTGCCTGCTGTCAAGTATAAAATCTCAGAGAACTGGAAATAAATTCAATGATTGATTTGAAGAAGGGCAACTGCTTCTTGTACCTGCAGTTTTTATGTCAGGTGGGACTTCTGACAACCTAGAGATAAAAATACACCATGCTAAAGTCATACTGAGTAAATGGGCACCATATCAATTGTGCATATTCATGATAAAATACAATCAGTCAGCTCAAATGCTGAATGGCAAGGCTTCTGTAATAAGGCATCACACAAATTCAAATAAGGACCAAGATATTGAAGACGTAAAGGGCTTGAAGAAGTGCATTTCTTCCTGACTGATGTGCAGTAAACATAGATTTTTAATCTCATTGAGCCAAAAAAAAAAAAGAAAAAGAAGGAGAGAGCAGGAACAGCCTTCTGACAGGAATCTGGTGCTCAGAAAATTCAACAATCAGAAAAGTCTGTGATTAGTGTTAATAGAACATAACATCCTATCCGTTTCATGTTTATTTACTTTTGAGGGAACATTCTTGCCTGAAATTGCATCCTGTTTCCAAAAAAGCCTCTATGCTGAAACCTTACGTGTACCAAGATGAGGAAAGTAGGTTGAGCAAGTCCTGTTAATCTGCAGTGAGAGTCAGCTGAGGGGATGTGCAAGTTCCAGCTGCCACCGGGGCTTCCCCCACTGCTCATCTGGCCGAGATTTCTCCCTTTCCCTTGGAGCACTTTGCAGAGCTCATCCTGCCTGGAGCTGGAAAACCAAATCCCTTCCCCATTTCCCCCGTGGTTTGTGCTGTTGCCCATCAGCTCCACGCTCCAACCTTCTCCTCCCTCAGCTTTTCTCACTCTGCCCTCTCCTGGCTAAGTTTCCCTCCTTGTTAATTGTTTCCTCGTTCCTGAGGCAAGAATTGAGGGGAATCTCACAAAGATCAGCCCTTGGTCCCTCTGTCCCCACTCGGTGTATTTAAATAGATGTAGTTATTAGAAATGTGTCTGTTTCATCACACCGGAAAAATGCTGGTGGCCGCATAAATAATGTATCTGCTATTTTTCAACCATCTTTATTCTCTGGGAAATCCCATTCCAAGGCATAGGGTCATTGATAATATCTCCCCTGTGCTCTTTTCTCAAGCTTAGGAACAACAACAACGTAATTTTATGACACCATCAATAGCAAGATTAACAAAAGCACCAACTGAAAATACTGTGAAAACTTTATCACCTTTTTTGTTTTAGTTTGGTTTGGTTTTTCCCTGTACACCTCTTCCTCTTTTGTTTTAGACACTCATTTCAACTAAGACTCACTAACAATAAATCTATTTTGCCCAGCTCTGCGCTTGGCAAATGCTCTCCTGTCACCCTGAATCCAAAATCCTTGGCAAAGTCATGACCCTGGACCTGCTCGTGTCACTCCCTTCATAACCTCACTCTTCCTCCTTGTTCAGAACCCCTCTTTTAAATTCGTCCAGTGCTTCTTACTGAGCCTGACACCCTTTCTCAGACAAGCCATGGAGCCGTGTCTTACAGAGATGTCTTTGACTGTCCCATTCATTTTTTTCATTTCTATTTTTATGCGACTGTTTGTTACTCTTCTGGGGGAGATTTCCACAGAAATCCCCTCCTCCAGAACTACTAGGCCATAAAATACGTAAGACAAAATGTGACTTAATAAGATGTAGCTTTATATGTCAATTTTACCCTCCAGCCTTTTACTTCTTTTCTTGTTCCTCTGTTGAGCAACACTTTACCTGCCTTCATGAATGTCATATAAAATATCTGATGTATAAAGGATTTGCCTGTAGCAGTCTCAGACTGCCTTAAGCGTCCTGGAAGCTTTTATTCAGCTGTAAATACAGAGGTAATCTCATTCAAGGAAATGGGACTAACCAACTGGGACTCTTGAGTTTAATACTGAGGCCCTTAAATAGTCAAAATGTGAGATAAACTAAATAAAAGAAGCATATTTTGGTGCTTTCATAACATTGAGACAGTATTCCAGTCATTTTTCTCAGAGTGCTCAGTGGGAAATGCTGGTATCTCAAATCACATAATTTGCCTTTACTAAGAGCAAAATTCTCCTTCAGTATTTCCTGGGGCAGCCTAAGACACTGATAACTCTGGAAAGAAGAGAGCTCATGAGTCAAATATGGGGAGCAACAGTGCTCCAGTATCCAAACAACTTTATGCTCTTTATTTTGCCTTGCCAACTTGTCATGAGCAGACATTTTTCTTCAGAGAAATCTCTGTGAGATAGACACAGAAATATTTGGGGAATCTGGGCCTAAAGTCATCTGATAAGGAAGCAGTGGGCTGGGGGCAACTTCTGATTATTTCTGAAGTGGGAGATGACACGTGACTGGGGGAAAGCCCTTCCTCTCCTGCCCCTCTGAGTACAGAATTGCAGTACTTTTGCTTCACACTCCCAAAGGGGAGCTGACACCTGGGCACGGGCTTCAAGAAAATTTTAATATACCCTGACAGCTCGTTAAATTAAATGTACGGTGATAAGAGAAAAAAAATACAGAAATAGTCAGAAATCTTTATTCCTCTTAATTTGTTCCCTGGTTATTCCTGCTGTCCTTCTTTCCCTTGGAAAACAAGGATTTTAACAGCTCTACTTAATACACTAAGACACAACAGGGTTTACCACAGACAGGATTTCGTTCTGCCCTGCATTTTGTTGTAGCGGTTGGTGCTGCATATTTTAAATCTAGCTGCTGGGTTCATTTAAATGTGCATAACCTTTCCTCTGCAATTACCCCAGCAGTTTTCCCTTCTGCCCTGGCATCCATCCCTTCCTGAGCACTGCCACAAAGCTCCCTCCCATTTCCCTGCTGCTCTGCCCATGGCCCTGCTCTCTTTGAACCATCCTGTATCTCTGCTGTATCCAACAAAGACTTCTTGTCTTCACCTTGAAATCCTCTCAGAAGTGCACCTTGCTCATCCCTGTTCTCTGCTGAAATACCAGCAGGCAAAGGCAACATCATGGACTTTAGGAGACTGAAAAATTCATTTTCCTGTAAACTGGGATGGAGTAGAATCTGTCCATGCATTCTCTCTCTGCATCTTCTTCACACTTCCTGACCAAATTTTGCCTGGGAAGTTTCATTAGGTTTTCTTTTTTTTTAATCTGATGCGAGAAGTTTGACTCCAGTTAAGAAAACATACTCTGATGGAAATGCATTTGGCTGAAACTGTTCCAAAGCGTCAGCTCTAATCACCTCTGACTTTCAATCAACCCCTGATAGCAGCCTCCCACTGCAAACTTGGTACTTTTTCAAACTTTAGAGTGCCCTGCTTCCTCCCAAGCTGTCCTCTAAATCCTCACAAAACTACGTCATCCTCCTTCATCTCATCTCTCCCTCGAGAGAAGCTTGTGAAAAAAAAGATAAAAAGTTTCTGTTGTACAAAGAAATTAATTATTCTGAAGAAAAGAAACTAATGGAGCAAAACAAGGAAACAAACAAACAACTTGCAAGTTAACTTTTTGGAAGTTACCTTTGAGTGAAGCAGGAACTTTCAGTTCAGCAGAAACTTTCTCTAGGAGAGGTTTCTCAGGATGAAATGTCTGATTAAAGAGACAGGATCAGAATACTGCAGGTATGTTTATTTTCATGGCATTGAATTTCAGTTTGTCACTTGGCCTGATTAGGAGAAGCAAGTGCACGGGATGTTGAGCATATTTTGATTTTGGGTTTCTTTATTTGTTTCCCCTTAAAAATAATCATCTGTGGTTTCATTTTAGGGCAAAACCAAACCTTACCACGAATCTGCTAAATATTTTGAAAAATGAGAAAGAGGACTGTTTTTCTAGACCTTCAATTTTAATTTTTTAAACGTGGTTTGGTGAGGCGTATTGCTCTGAATTGGTTCCAGGCCCCAAACACCAATATGTTGGAATAGACAATATAATGACCTGCAGAAATATTTCAATATTGCTCACACATATAAAAAATCTTGTCACACCTGTGTCCTGTGTGTACTCATAAAATCACACTTGTATTACTATAAAAAAAAAAAAAAAGAAAAAGAAAAGAAGGGATATATGACCATCCAACAGGGAAATTTGTCTCCTCTGGCTGTAAGAAGCTCCACTAATTAATAATAGATATTTGTCTTTTTCAAAAGCTTTTCAATAAATCAATCCCTTTTCGTTTCCAAATATAGTATGACTAGTTGGCAAATACTAATAAGAAGCAAACATTTCAATTCCAAACTATTATTTCAAAGTGAAACACCTTTTTTGTGTACTTTTCCTCACTTTGGTTTTGTCAGTTTAGGAAATGAAAGTTTATGTTGAAGTGTTGGTTTGAAACAAGAGATGTAAATGTTCAAAGAAATTGTTTCTACATTTCAGTCAAGAAAACTCCCAGTTCTAACTAAAGATTAAGTCTTTATCTAGAACTGAAAGAGGTTAACTTTGAAATGACATTATTCCAAATAACTGAAATAACTTTATTGTTGGTACCCAGACCCTTCCTGCTGTCAGCAGATGGCAGCCTCGACATATTTCAGTGAAATGCAGGTTTCTCATGTGACGTTTAGGTTGCATTTTCCTTTTCAGGTGATTCCTTTGCTCTCCACGCTCTGTCCTGACTTTCTCTCCGTCTCAGTAGTCTGCATTCATTTCTAGCTGAAGGCAGTCACCCCCGAGTCGATTTGGTGCTTTAAAAGAAACACCTCTGCTTCTTAATTGCAATGGAATTTGGGGCTACAAAAAGAAGAATTTCCTAGGCAAACATACAGAAGCTAAACCCAAAAGCAGGAGCCCAAATCCCCTTACCTGATTCATGGAGTTTAATTTTATTTACACTGCAAGGTGACACAAGTATCACAAACAAATAATATTTAGCTATACAATGATTGCAAGACTGAATTCCTGGCTGTGCTCTCCCTCTTTCCTGCCCCAGTTTCACATGAAAATGCCAATACCTTCAAACCAAAAGGACCATTTCCATAATGGCTTTTTTTCTCCAAAGAGCTGGGTATCCATTATACTTCTTGTAGTCAGTGAAAAAATGTGAAAAATTATTTGCTTAAATCTCCAGTATTTTAATCCATGGGTTAAACTTTTTGAAGATCTTAAACCTGGTCCATAAACAAAGCAAGAGAAACATAAGGTGCAGCATTCTCTGCTGCTGTTACCTCCACAATCATGTCACTTCTGAAAAGAGAAGGAGGTTAAGTTTGAGGTGAAATTATGGACTGGAATGCCTGTGAGCTTCCTAGAAGTAGCAAGAATCTAAATCTAAATTTTTGAGCTAGTTTCATAACACTGGGTCAAATCCTCTTTTCAGGAATATACTTAAATCATTGGGTTTTCTGGCACTATGATCTGAGTTTGGTTCTTCAGCCCTCCTTCATTTACTCTATCAGATACTAACAGGAGATTTCCCTCACCCCTACCTTCCTATGCCTTGGGTGAGAAGGCAGAAACTCACAGTAAATGCTACTTACACAAGAATCTGAGGTGAAAAATAATAGCAAAGGCCTCAGTTCATGAAGATCCAGAGTATGTGTGCAGGATCTCTGGTTTAAAACTTCTCATCCTGAAGACATCTATGTAGCCAAGAACAATTTTTTTTTTTAAATCCTGAAAATCTCACCCAAATCCACTTCAAATTGAGCTAACTTCTGGAGAGTCTACCTGAAAGAAAATTATTCCTTGATACTTGGGGGTGATGCATTGGAGATAGTTAATTGTAAGATCTGAAATGTGTAATGAGCTCCAGGTACTCATGCAGGTGGTTCTCCAGGAATATTGTCCTAATTTTCTTTTTCATTTCCTTCCCTTTTAATTGGATGTTCCTGTAACCAAACCAGCCTAAGATTCAGCAGGTAATAACTCACGCTGAAGCTCAGGGAGAGCCTGAGGCTAAATGTGCTGAGATATGACTAACGCACAGGTATTTTTCCCCCTGCTCTTTTCACTGCCACGTCCCTTGGCTTGTTTGAAAAGTGGGCACAGGATTTGTGAAGCCAGCATTGTCTTTTGCCAAGGAAGGAGCTCTTCTTGCCACGTCCCTGCGCATCCCTGCAAGCCTGAGGTCAGATCCCACCAACGGCACAGCTCCTCGCTGCAGGATGAGAGCAAAAGCAACAAAAATCTAGTTGTTATATTACAAATCTGTGACTGGAAGTGAAGATAATGATGTTGTGCAGTGAGCTTGTGTTGCTCAGGACTTTTGTGTTCTTAAATCATTATGCAGTTGTTGGTTCTGCACCGTGTTTATTCCCTGTTGAGCCGTATGTAACTGAGGTGAACCCGTGGCATTTATAAGCACACTTTGTTTAGTCTCAGGATTTATCCCATCATAAAAGGGAGTAACAAATAAACAAACAAACAAACAAATAAAGACCTGGCCACGCAAAGGACAGGCTTCCAAAATCAGAATGCAGGACGTTTTACTTTGAACCCCAAGGCTTCAGAGACTTGCAAGAGCTTTTAAAGCTTGAACTAGAGAAAGCACACATGTGCTTGTATGCTGAGGACAACAGAGCCTGCCTGCTTGAGCCCGGGATTAAGTGTGTGAACTGATGCTGACACTCTGTCATCAGTACCCAGAGCTCCTCTGGCTGGGCCTGCCACACAAAGCACTCGTGGGTTCATGCCACCCCTCCTAAAGATAGCAAAGGGAGGCCAGGGAGCCTTTGCTCTGGTTTCAGGCTCATTAGATGAGTGATGACAGCTCATAGTAGTGGTCCCCCGTGGCCAGACAACAAGCAAGGCCCCCCACTGCTGCTGCCCACCCCGGTGGCAGCTGAATTTCTCCAGCTGTTGTGGCAACTAGTGGGACACCGGCACAGATCTCCCTGTGTCTGGCTAAATGGGCTCTGTGCTTTTGGTGCAACCTCCCCTGGAGCCTCTCACTCCTAAGAAATGTGTCCCCCGAACCCAGAATTCTGGTTAAAAGCGTTTTCCCTGTTTCTCTTTGCAACTCGTTTTACCAGAGACAACCTGGAGAAGACATAAACACCCTCAGTCTCTCCCCCTTGTTTCGAATCACTTCAGTGCTGAGCGTTCACACCTGTGAGATGACTACTCATCCAAGAAAGTGTGTTTGCTAATTAAAAGTTTAATGTTGGTGTCTTTTAAGTATCAAAACCATGATGTGGTTACCTCAGCCTAACCTGTAATATGATCTGCAGGTGTTCATATTTGGCTGTAATCTTCTATAGACTCAAAAATAAGTTAAACTCACAACACTTCCAGTTTTATGGTCCTTCCCTGCTTTCACTGTTTTCTGAATTACTGGATCATACCTAATTTCACGGATCTATGAGAGGACTATTTTTCAAGTCTATGTTAGCAATTAAAACTAGAAAGGCTTCTTCAATGATCTCCATTGTGCAAAAACTTCTCAGAATATGTGGCAAAGGTTTTGTGTCTGTTCTGTAACTGTGTTGATTCATTGCTGTAACTATTTCCTAGTAAAACATCACACATCATTTGATGCAGATGAAGGCGAGGCAGAGAGCCAGGCATGGGGCATGAGAACATGATGAGGCCTTTGTGGTCCTCTAAGCCATGTTTTAAAATAAATCTCCTTAATAACAATGAGGTATTGAGATATTGCAAGTGTTTTCTTAATACCATCACTTGCTTTCAGCTCTCAGAGGGACAAGGATCTTCTTCTTCTTTCTAGAGATATTGTGATGCGTGAAACATGGACACTGAAAAAAGCACTGATCTAAATCCAAACAGAAAACAGTCTTTTTATGGAAAACCCCATCACCACACTGTGCAGTGGTCACAGATCTGTTCTTTAAATGGCTCTGAGTTCATATATTCGGTTACATCTTAGTGATTACTGATTCTGTCCTAATTACAAAAGTACTTTCATGTTTCTCTGGAAAGCTATTCAGTGATAACTTTAAAACGTGATTTCATTTTAATGATTTCCTCAGCCACACTGCCTTCTTGTAAAGACCTGCTGTCCTGGTTGTCTTTGTTTAGTTTGAACATCAGAACATGCAACATTGGCACATAATGCATACTCTGTATTTGTAATAGACACTAGAGAACTAATTCTAACTCTAGGGGAGTAAACAGCAACTCCTCTACTTTAAATGCTGGATTTGTTCGTAGTTGTTTTCTTCAGATCTGAAATGTTTAAGCAAAAGTATTCTTCCTCCTTTTTTTATTTTGTTGCACAATTCAATTTCCCCCACGTTTAATTCATTCAAATGCAAAAAATATCCTCCGCTCTCAAACTAACTCAGCAGCATTCGCTGAGGTCTCACTGAGCTGCACCAGTGTTCACAGACTGGTGCAAATCCCTCACACATTTTTATGGTGCTTCTCACTTCGGTAGCTGAGTGCAAGACAAACAGGAATATTCGTGTGTTCACAACTTCTTTGTGAGGCAACAAGTGATGTTACACAGCCGTTTTACAGCCTGGTGTTCCGGAGAGCTGCACTTAGAGCAGCGTGAGTCCCAAAACTCACACTGGGCTCCAGGGCCTGTGACCTACAGATCGTGTAGCTGCCAGCATGAGAATTCGTGGCTCCACCTGTCAGATTGGGAAGGGAAGATCTAGACCCAAAGTCCAGTACCCAAGGCTCGAGATCATTCTCCACATGGATAAAAGCTGGTGTTGTTATAGGTCACCTGTAACCAGTAAAAAGATGTGCTGCAGTCAGGAGCACAACAGAGTTATTCAGAAACGCCAGTGAAGGCATCTGTAGTAATTCGGAACTGTTTATTACCTTCATTCAGTAAAAACATTGTTTTAGCAGAAGAAAAGGAAGGACAGGAGCAAGTGCTATGCCTGACATTGTTACTCATTTCCCTGGATTACCCTGGTGCCCTGAATTAAACCCCCAAAACCAACAAGAAACTATTTCCCAGAAAACAGTCTCAGCCTGGTGTGTTTTTTCAGAGCTATTTTCACTGGTGTTTATTTCATGTGAGCTGATGAAAGTCCCAAGGGTTTACCTCTGACAAAAAGAGTGGGACAAACACACGAGTGCCCAGCAGCTCAACCCAGCTGTGGTGAGGCTGCCAAGGGAGATAATTCTGCCAAGCCAAACGGCTTCCAGACTGTGCACTTGTGTGTCAAAGTGACATTAGTGTATTTTGACATAAGTGCTGTCTTTTATCAGGGATAAGCTTCAAAGCCACAGAGATGGGGAGATGGGAAACTGGAGGTTGACAGGAAAAATAGAAACTGACAGAAAAACATAAAGAGAATTTGTTAAAATAAACCAAACACTCCAAGAGCCAGCGATACCCTCAAGCATCAAATTTAGAGCAAAGGGTGTTTTATTGCTGTGAGACCATGATAGTTTTGGCATGGTAAATGAATTTTCTCTGCAAAATGCAATGGAATTTGAAAAGTCTTGTGTTTGCTCTAAAGTCTGGAGCTGCCTGGTGATGAGAGAAGTTTTAGTCACAGAGAATGGAGGTAGTTAAAATAGACTGACATGCCTGTTCATATCTATTTTGATAGAAATTCTGGACAACTCAGGTCCTTGCCTAAACAAAGTTTAGCAAGGAGCTCCACAGAAAGCAGTGGAAAGCGCTTCGATCTCACAGCTTGCTGAATGGGTACTTCCAGAGATGAAATTATTTGCCAAAGTTTGCATTCATAGCAGGCCACTACTGATACCGAGGCCTGAATGAAGCATCCCTGGAGCCGAATCCCACAGCTCAATTCACGTGTGCAAGAAGTGTTGTGGACTGTTGGTAGTGTGGGTGAATTCAGACAATTCCCCTGCACAGTCTCTCCCTGATGGATTACAGGGTACTTGGGAAGCTGGCTCTGTCACGGGGAAGTGCAGAAAGAGGAACACACAGCTTGATTGGCAGCACTGATCACTGAGGCTTCCTGTCTCCTCAGTTAGCAAGACAGAATTCCCATCCAGTTCCGTGGCCCAAAGCTTTGCAGAATGGGGCTAAAGTTCTCTAACTTCACATCAACAAAATTTCCTGCCAGAGTGATTGTTATTTCCAGCCAGGTAGGTCATTTCCCTCTTGAGCATTTTCCTCCTCTTATCTCTGGTGGCTCCCAAAAGCACATAGGTTTCACGGGAGCTCAAACTAAAACAACACCCAGCATCTGGTAAATCAGGGCATCTCTGATCTTTTGGTCAGTCCCCTTTGACAGCCACACAGTCAATAAATGCTCTCAGAGGTGCCAGTAAGCTGAATCCCCCTATCTATCCCTTTCCCAGGCTTGAAGCCTGCAGAAGACAGCATGACAATTTTCAGATTCTTACCCAAACTTCAGCAATCTAAGAGGAATCTGCCAATTAAAGGTGCCACGGCTTCCTCTGACAGCTGTCTATTAGCGTGACTGATGTCTGCTGGAGTCCAGAAGCTTCTGCAGAGCACACATGAAGATCAAAGACTTCTATCTAAGTCCCTTACATCAAAATATTTACTTGCTGTCATCTGGAGAGATAAAGAGAAGTCATGGCCTCAACATCTGACAACTCTCCTGTGATGCTACGAATGTGCCCCGTTTGCCATTAATGACACCAGTGATATAAATAGGATATTGCAATGCCTGCAGAAGGGTGGTTTCCAGACAGAGATAGCCAGATCAAATTCGACCTGGATAAGGCAAAAGTAAAACAGCCAGGAAGGAGGGATCACCAGGAAAATGGCCCTTGTGGAAGTAGGTGTACAGAGAGAACAAGCCCTTTAGCCTAAAACACCTTTTTTTTGATTCATAAAAGGGCCTCTGATCCTTTAGCTCAGATCTGTGTGCTTAGATTTGATTCTCAGCTTGATGTTATTCCTTAATGCCACACAGTCCACCATGATTTGGTCACTCCAGCTGCACAAGGCTGAAGAAAACATTTCATCACCTTGATTAGCAACATATTTATAAAACTGCAATATCATATCTGAAGAAAGCCAGGAATTACTGAGGGAACAGAGAAGCTCCACAGCACAATATTTTGAGACAAATAAAGAACATTAGAAATAAAAAATAATCATAAAACAATATTAAAATATTACAAATATCAGCACTCAAATAAAAGGTGTATTTTAGAGAGCTGCTTGTTTTCTCCCTTCTCAAGATCTTTTTAAGCTTCTCATAAACAAGACTTTTACTGTCCAGGACAAGGACCAGCACAGCAGTGACAGCAGGAGCTATGGGACAATTCTGAAACTGTGTTTGTTTACAGATATATGTGCTGCTGCAAGTATTTCCTGGCAAGTCCTGGTATTGAAAAAAAATTGCACCAGCTCCACAAAAGCATTGAGATGCTTCACTCCCATTAAAATCCCTGAAGAAATCAGCAGGAGTTCAGCACTTGCTCATAATCAGAGCGTTGGAGCAGCAGAGGCTGATGATGAACAGTGAACTCCACTGCCACAACACACAGATGCATCTGAGAAAGGATGACAAGTTTTAAGTCCAGTTGATTTGCAAATCCTAGTTTTATGCCTCCAACAGCAGCCCCAGTTTTGCTTAAATGCTATTTTGTTAACTGCTTTTCTAGGCCATCCAGTACGTGGCCTGGCAGTCATCGAACACAAACTGGAGACCACAAGGCAAGACTCTTAAAATGCTCTGCTGCCTGCAGTGTAATTTCATGTGTAGAACAAGGCATCACAAACTGAATGAATCTCTTACACACCTCCTTAGTGAAGCAGTCCAAGGTTAAACCTGTGATCTAGACGCTTGGAATGTTTACTGATTCCTAATAGAAATTTTGCTCTGGTCTTTCCCCCATCCCAGGAAAAGTGGTGATTTTTCAGAACATTTATTTGAAAGCGTGTCGAATTCATATTCCCATACTTAATTCACAGGTTGCAGAGGTAATTTTTGCAGCAGCTCATGATAATGGAAGTCACCCTGTCTGTTTCTCCCAGTACATTTTGCAGTGCCTGGATTTCTGGACCTTTTCCAAAGTGTGGCATTGCTCACGTCCTTTGTCTTGCCATTAATGTCCTTACTGTTACGGTTTTGTCTGTTGGGCCAATGAGATTAGATTTCATTAGCACAGCAAACTGAAAAAAAAAAAAATACAAGTTATTAGATAATCATTAAAGCACATCTGTTGCCTTTTTCAGAGTGCCAAAGTCTGAATTCCATGGAACTACTGACATGGCGCTTGACCAGCGCTTAGTTCAGCTATGGGCAATGAGCTGCAAAAGGATTAAAATATTAGCAGTGAGTGGATCCAGCCTAATCCCTGGCACTTTTGTTTGGATTGCAGAGAAAGGTACCCAGAGCAAGAGAGAATGAAACAATTGCAGCAAGAAAATGCCAACGTTTTTGAGGCCATTCCACAAACTGTGCTGCACTGGTGCTCCACTTTGGTGTCAGGCCAAGACATCAGTTCCTCAGTTCCACACTTTCATCTGCTGGGTCAAAATTCCCTGAGAACTTCCCAGCCTGAAAGTCTGGCTTCTGGAGAATGGAAACAGGTTTTTCCTCCATCATCCAGACACCCAGAGTGACAGCAATCTGGGCTGTGAACAAACATCATGTCCCAGCCACCAGCTCCTTTCCTCTTTCAGAAAGTCTTCTGAAACACCACATGGCAAATATTTTGAGTCATAGGTGCTTGTTATGCATAACTTTTATTTATTTTTTAAGGAAAACTTTTATATGTTATGTGTATCTCTTTGCAAAATACTGGAAATCACATTTTTACAGAAAAAAAATAGGTTTGCCAAAGAAGTCCTCGTGGAAGGAGGCACCCAGTTCCCAGAAGAAGTCACTTATGATTTAAAACTAGTGTTATCATATAAGCACTGTAGATGTGCAATAATGCACCTGTCTATGATTAATTCTACAGAATGATACAAGAATTTACAGGGGAAGAGAAGGAAAAAAAAAATTAATCATAAAAAAGATATCACATATTAGACCACACACAATTAGGAAGATTTACTTTCCTCAAGAAATGGTCTGGAGTATTGAAATCACTGTTGCTTTTGTGTGGCTGTCAGCAGCTAATTTAAGAGTTGGGATCTTTTGGGATTTAATACAAATTAAGATATTTTATGATTTAGGACAGGATTCCTGATTTTTTAGAAATGAAGAAAGTCAAGATACACACAGGGTAAGAAAAATTCTTGGATGGTTTTTTGCCATCCCTGACCACAGCAAAAATCCACAGTCCACCTCTGACCTACCTAGAAGTTCACAGGTGCTAAAGACATGATCTGAAGACACTTGGGGTTTTTTTTCTTGTTTTGGATATTTTTTGTTCAAGACATACTTGCAGAACCAGACTACACTAATGTTCTCTGGGAGCTTCACTGCCTGGATTGATTAAACTATTCCTCTATGGAGTTTGGAATTTTTTACTAGCTATTAATTGCTATATTTCAAGCAAATTTGGATGAATGGAAATTCTATTGATGCTGATTTTACCAAGAGGAGAGAGGGGTTGAGAGGCCTGTCGGGTTTAGCCGGAAATGTGGATGTACTGATGTGGATATTGTCAGAAGCCTGACAGAGAAGTCTCAGGCATATTTGCAGCTATGTTCTGGTTAGAGTGTAACTTTTCCCAGGAACTGGTAGTAAAACAACTCCTAAGAAGAATGTAAACATCTGCTATTCATAGTCTGCCAATAGCTTTGAGAGGTGTTGCTTCTCTTAACCAACAGCATGATACTTGAGTCCGCGTATTATAAAAGACATGGGATTTTGAAAGAAGGTAGTTGAAGCTGAACCTGTGTATGGGACCTTTTATGCCGCGTCTCCCTCCCGTCCCCGGGGAGAACAGCAACGTACTGACACGCGGGAAAACCCCACTGACGCAGCTCACCTTTGCTGGTCCCATCCAGGCAGGAGCCACGCCGGGGATGTCTTTCTCAGGGTTGCCTATTTGTCCGGTCAACCCTTTCTCCCGGGGCTGTGGCTGGTGAAGCAGTCGCAGCTTAGCAGGCAGATGGAAAGGCATGCAGTGGAGGCAGAATCACGAGGGGGGAGACCAGTCTCAGGTAATCCAATCCAAACTTTTATTGACGGGGCTGAGATCTGGGCTCCCTAACCACAAGGAACTAGCCTCAATGAGAACTAGCACCAAGTGGCTGCGGAGGAACAGTGACGTGGGGTTTTATAGGGCTGGCAACTGGGGTGGAGCATGGGACAGAACCAATGAGGGTACAACAGAGGTAGGTCTCAGGGAAGACAGACTTATACAATGGCAAATGGATACACAGGGAGGAGGGGATACAAATAAAGTAACAAATCGTATAAGGAGCAACACAGAACTCCCCAGAACAAGGGGTGTAACTAAGGAGAATTGACAAGGTAGAGAGAGCAGTAACTGTGCAACAAGGGAGGTACTTCAGTGGCAATCAAATGAGGGATCAACTAAGTACAAATAACGGGGCGGGTATCCAGAACATACCAATTAAACCCAAAAAACCGCCGCAACACTCCACAACTGGTGGGTTGTAAAACAGGTACGTTTATTTCAGCGCTGGGCGCGTGGGGGATGGCTCCTCCAAAGACAAGCCCGCTGTCAGCAGCCTTTGTCTGCATATATCCTCTAAACAGTTACACATGTCTTAAGTTACGCAATACACCTATACATGTTCATAACCTATCCTCGCTTCGTATTATAATGAGCTCAGAAGTCATTTCCCTGCGCCCGAGCTTGCTCAGGGCCTCCTGGTGATCGCGGGCCGGGGTCTCTGAGACGCAGTAAGGGCTCTTCATCTCGGTGGCTCTCTTCGAACTCTCCTTCTGGGCAGGCATCCCAGGTTAACTTGCCCTGGCCAAAACCACAAGCCTGATTCTTGCTGGCTCGGGCTGGCTCTGGGGTCCAAAAGCAGGATCTTTGGTCATGGTTTCTTCTCTTTATCAATGGTCCTGCATCTTCCCTTACATCCTTCTTTTCTGTTTGTCAAGCCCCATAAATGTTAAACCAGCATAAATGTTAAGCAAGCAGCTGCAAAATTTAGCAATACCTGTGACCAGCAATTAACTCTTAAAGCTCTAAGCCTCCTGCATTGGTACACTTATAAATTATGGGGTTTTTTATGTTTAATCAAAACATTGTCTCAGATGTCCTTCTCTCTGTGACTATTGCCAACACTACTGCTACCCTCCCATGCAGCTATTACTGTCCTTGCACTCATTAATCCCAGTAAATGGTTGCTCACAAAATTCCTCTGCATTGTACTCCTGGAACATGCCCTCCCACGTATTACTCACCTGGGATATGAGTAATAAACCAGAAAATGGTGATAAGCCATCAAATCTGTAACAGGTGGTGAAAGGCAGAGAGGAGATAAACCCTGCAATTAGAAGTTTATCATTGATGATTATTTCATCAATTGTCTTGTTTTTAACGATTATTTTTCTTCTATGACTGACTTATCTGTTGGAATTCCTCTTTTAATGAGCAGGAAGTCACCAGTATGACTTTGCTGCCTCTTAACAGGCTGAAAAATGCTTGCTTGGGAACACATAGTGCCTGGGTAATGTTCCAGAAGAAGCAATTAAGGAATAAACCCCAGGCAACTCTGTACTCCCTGCCTACATAAAAGGTCATATTTTTTGATTGCTTTTCCTACGTTAGGTTATACCTTGATACCTGTCTTGAAAATTTCAGGGATAAGAAATGTGTCTGGGATATGTCGTGCTGCTTGTCTGTGGTCCTCCGTGTGCAGAAACAGTACCTAAAACCTCACCAAAAAAGTCATTGTTTAAACTTGATTGATAAAATATTTCCAGTTTAACTAATTGATGGACTTGGCAGTCCTTGAATGAAGCTGATCCATGAAGCCCATGCCCCTCCTGTGTCATGACTTGGAAGTCAATTTATGAAGAGCATTGCTGATCTCAGCTTGTCAACAGCAGCTGCAAATTTATCTGGAGAGAACCTGGCTCCTCTGGTTTCCAGAACAAAATGAAAATCAAGAAATTATAGATAATTGGCTGTAAGGGTGGTTTGGGGTTTTGTTTCTTTGTTCGTTTTGTTTTTCTTTTTTAAAAGCCAGAACATTTCTCAGCCCTCTTTGGAGGGAAGAAGGAGAACAAGCATCCTGGACAAAAGAAGCCTAACTTCAGCTCTTTTTTTGTGTCTCCAGGAGGGATCAGCCCACATGTCTGGCTTTCATGCAAGGTACCCCATCTACCAGGGCAAAGAATAAACCTGGGCCAGCATTCAGGAAAGAATTCAAAATTCTCAGCATGAGAATTGCTGTCTCCTACTATCAAATGATGGTTTAGGAACTCATTGAGGGCGTGAAAAACCTAGATTCTGGTGTCCCTCCATCGATGGACAGGGTGTTTTCATAGAATCATAGAATCCTTGAATGGTTTGGGTTGGAAGGGGACTTAAAGACGGGGGGTTGCATTTTACAAGGTTAAAAACAAAATAGGCAACGGAAGGGGCAGTGTTCAGGGCTCTCCTTTTCTGTCTGCTAACTAGAGAAAGCAACAACACAAAAGCAGTTTCCTTGGCTTGGCAATTCCTGATGGTTTTTCCTGAAGAACAGAACAATGTTAGTGGAAAACAGAGAGCATACAGAGCAAGCCACAGGGCTTGGGGCATCCCTCAAAGAGGGAAAACTCTACCCCACGTCTTCCACCCACTTAGGCATTGTGCTAACGCTTCATCTCTGTGTGAAATTGTCCCAGCTGCCCAGTGAGAATGGTCCTTCCACAGTCTCTGTCGCCGAGCCTCAGCCTCTCTGCGTGTGTTTGACAGAGCGCTGAAACGCAAATCCTCTGTGAGGCCACTGACCACCTCCCCAGTGCTCGGTACAGCTATCAAATGGGACTGGGGCCAAAGTGTGATGTGATCTGGCAACTGCAGCCAGCAGGATAGTGCCCTATGGAGCACTGGGTTCCAAAAGCAGGTTACAGAAGCCATAAATCTGTTTGCACTTGCAGTGGGATCCTATTTGCTCTCTTTCTTCCCAGGCATCTCTCACCTCTTCCTAGATCCTTAATTGTTCCTAGTGATTTTGTATCTTATTTGCAGATCCTACAGGAGACTTTATGGGAACACTTTCCCAGATTTGTACAAGCCTGACCTTAAACGTTTCACTAAAGTTTGCTTTCTGTTTTCAGAAATAAAATCAAGACTACGTAACTCAGAGGTGACAAAGGTCTGTTTCATACCTTGCATATGGATTTGGGTAGAATCTCAGTCTGGAAAGCAAACAAACAGGTCACTTTAACTTTCCAAAGAAAGTTCCTGTGACTCAGACCACTGCCTTCTGGACAATTATGACCTAAATGTGACTAAAATGCTCCTAATCTGTGCAGTGCCCTGTGCACATTGGTGAAATTCCCATTTATCTGCCATGGTCACAGGCTGACATCAGTTCCTCCAGTGATGCCATGATCAAATATTTCCTGTTGTTCAAGTGACTAAATACCTGCCAAGGTCTACAAGCCCCTGTCGTGGTTTAGGCCTGGAGAATATTTTCACAGCACAAAGGTTAGAAATAGTAAAATAATGATTCATTTCTGATCTTTCAGCAGCCTGAAGCTCTTCCAGCTGAGTTCTGCGTCTCAAGGTGTGATTTTATTCCCATCAGCAAAGAGCACGACATCTTCTTATCTCACCGGGGAAGGGCTTAAGAGAAAAATAAGGCTCATTTTAGCTGTTTGGGAAATACCACCATGTTCCTAACAGGAAAAAGAAAAGGCAGCTGGGTTAAAATGAGGCAATCGAACTGTTCTATCACCCCTTTAATGGTGTAAGACACACTCAACATAGAGCAGAGAGCCAAGAGAGGGAACATCTTAAGGTGTGAACAATTTCTGGCCACACTGCATTATCCCAACCTCGCACCACCTAAGAAATAGGGTCTGCTTTTAAAAACAGACAAGAGCATTTATTTTTATGCAGTGGATTATTGCATCAGTTATTGCATCCTTCAGAGGATACGACACTACCTTTCCCAAAAATCCAGATTGAACCAATTTGCTGTTTACCTGAAACAGTCCCATGTACTTGGGAAAGCCTCACTGAATAAAGACCAGGAGCTGGTGAGCAATACTACACTATATTTGTTTTTCTATTTAAAATAACAGTGGAAGATAGCGAATAGCCCTTCATTTTCAGAAAAAAAAAATCATCATTTTGTGTAATTTCAATTTTCAGGTTCAAGCATGGACATGACTGACAGGAATTTAGGTACTGCCAAGAATTCCAGTTGCAGAGAAGCAGTCAAATAGAAATTACAGCCTGCTGTTTTTAAACCTGTGCTTTTATATAAAAAAGGAAATATATTTGTTTAAATTGTATTATAAAGCAAATATTTATCTATTTAAGACTTGAAGCTGAATGGAAATCAGGTTAGTTGTGGTTTGGCCAGAAGTTACCTGTAAATTTTTCCTGATGTAAGAGGTTTTCCTCTTTCCTCTTGGCAACATTCAGAATATTGTAGGCCTAGCATTTGTGGCAAAGAGTTGTGTTTATTGCTCAGGATGAAGAACACACTGCAGATAAAGCCACACAATTCTTTTAATTCTAATAATGAATGAGGACCAGGACTTGTGTAAACCAATGTTAATTTAGACAGTTTCCAAGAATTCTTAATTAGAGCTTTGGAATATCCCATAAAACACCTCCTTCTTCTCATCATTCTTTTATTGTCAAGAAATAAAACTGGCAGATCTCAAGAAATCGGGAAGTTTTTCTTTACAGGTATTTAAAATGAATTTTTAATTACAAAAAAGCCAAACCTGTAACATACTTCTCTTATCACAAAAGCCATCAAAAGGAACAAATTAATGGAGTAACTTCAGAGTATTTATTACTCACTGGGACGTACTGTACCAGACAGTCCATGGCACCTAAAATAATTATCAAGCTTTTATTATGTTATCACTGCCACCTGCCTTGGCAAAGAAATCACATGACTTAAGAAGAAACTCTGGAGCAAGACAGAAAATATTGGATAATAGGTTGAAGTCTTGTTCCATTTAGGTCAAAGACAAAAGTTCCTGCTGATTTCAGTAGTCTTGGTGGGGCTTAAGAAATATTTTGCCAGAGTCACTCTGCCTGGTTTATTTTTAGTCAAACTGTGGTATCAGAAATTAAAGCAAGGACCTGATAAGTTCTTGTTCTGATACTCCCAACTCCATTGCCAACAGCAGATGCTTGCCTGGGTAGAGTGGGTCACTTTAGGGGTCTTTTCTAGGAAAATGCTCCTTTTTTCCTTTGTTGTGGCCTTCCCCAGAAGTGACAGTGTCCTGAGCTGCAGCTTCAGCTTCCCAGTATTTCAGCAGGGAGATACTGGGGTGGAGGATTACTCACCTTCTACCTCAGTAACCCAGATGCAGAGACCTGTGATTTTTGTTAGGTACAACAAAGGGAGCAGCTAGACACGAATATCTTCATTTAAACTCAAGGTAGCTGCTGCTTGTTTCTTGGTGGAAACAGCTCTTTCTCTAACAGCAGCACCTGGGAACTCAGCAAAAACACAACAACAACAACAACAACAACACAAACAAACAAACAAACAAAAAACCAGAAAAACAAAACCAAAAACAACAACAAAAAAACCCCAAACAAAAACAAAACTCCCAAAAAATAACCCAGAAAAGGGGAAAGTCATCACCTCAAGTTCTCAATAGCTATAGACTAACACCTAGATTTTAGGATGTGTATGGAAAAGAGTTTCTCTTACCAAAGCATTTTACTTGCCACAAGATGTCACTGTTTTTTATTTCTTTCAGCTGGCACTGTCCATAGTCCTCTTGAGTTCCACAATGCTCTCTAAAGGAAAAACGATCAGATCTCACCAATAGGATTATTTTGTGTACCTGTTTATTTTGACCATCTGCTCTCTTTATACTAGATTTGAAAAAAAACCCCGCTGTTTTGTGGCTTTCAGTGTTTATTTATTGCAGATATTATTTTCCTTTCAGACTGTAAAATGTTTTGCAGCCCACAATTTCACTTTTAAATTTTCCTTCTCAAGACAGCTCAGGCTGACTTTGGGTGCACTAAATAAGAAAAATGCTTTAGATGTGAGAGTAATCCAGATATTCTGCTAAATTTGAGGGCATCTATCAAGATTTGAAGGGTCAAGGTTTGAGTTTTTAATTCCTAATGAAATCAGGCACGCAAGTCTCTGGACTGCATTTAACACACTTCTACTACAATACTGCTTTTTAAAAATTGCATAAACTTATAAATATGACATTGTAGAGTAGGTAAATGTTCCCATAGCAGACTTGTACTGCCTGCAAACACAAAGGGATTTACTGATATCCATATTTATGTTAAAAAAAAAAAAAAGACATTTCCATTAGCTGAAACAGGAGACGGTGGCAACCGATTTTATCTTAAGATGCATTCAAAATGTTCCTTGTTTGCTCTATTTATCTGGATTCACCAAGATGTTTTCAGCATACTCTCAAACCAGGGTGCTACACCGGGGCAGGATTTCTGCAGAATTCAGACCTTAGGGAAGTTTCTCACAGTGATGGCTGTTTGGGTGAAAAGGTTGGCTTTGTGCTCCATGTGGAAAATCCGTGAGCTGCTGCGGGCAGCAAACCCTCCTTCTGCAGCACCCCCAGCAAGCACCCAGTGTTTGCTGTCTCCCTGGTGAAGGAACATCTGCTGTGAGTGCTGTGAAGCATCTCCCAGGCCTGATGCACCTCCAGTTACTCCTTTAATAACCCAGGTCCCTGTGCACAGTGAGTGGGACACGCAGGGCTCTCCTTTCCACATAATGGACAGGCTGCAGTAACCTTGCATCTGCTCCTGTGTTAGCCTGTCACTCACAATCAGGGGTTACTTGATGCCTAAAATAATTCCTCCCCTGACAGCTAATTCATCTGGGAAGAAAAAAGACTCCATCCAGATGGTGGGAATCTCACAGGCTCTTTTTTTTTTTTTTTTTTTAAGTGGCAAAGTCTCTCTATTTTTTAATAGACGCCCTGTAAGTTATATAACATTCTTGGAGCTATCCCATGCTATTATCAGCCTTTAACTATGCATTAGGCATTCAGAAAATAAGGCCTTCCCTGACCTGGGAGACTCCATCTCTAAAAATGGGGGCTGCTAAAATCCTTTACAGGACTGAGCCCTAATGCCAAATCCTATATTTTTCTCAAGATGTGAAAATTAAGAATGGAGAGGGTGATGGGGAAAGGAATGGGGCAACCATTTTTAACTCTGTGCAGTGTTGATTTGCAGGGGTTGTTGGCAAGTGTCACCATCTGTGGACTTCCTCACGGCCCAGAATAAGTGATTTTAGTCCAGCATTTAGCAGGTGTCCCAATGGTAAAATGCAGAATGATTTGTGAGTTGTAGCTGAGGAAATAAAGACACAATACCTGTGAAAGGAGGCCTTATTTCCTTAATTGAAGAGGCAGGCTTCAGAAATGGATTTTCAAGAAACACGTGCTCTGTCTGTCGAGGAAGCTCACCCAGCCTCACCCAGTGCCAGCGTAATTGGTTTTCTATTGTTTGGTTATAAAAGCAGAGCAGCACGACAGTTGTAGTACTATTTCTCATAAACTGAGGTTTCTATTCTGGCGCGGGTCAGACAGAAAGGCAGCTCTCCTGGCTTTTCAAAAGTGACTTTCCTCAGGATGTGTTTGGAGAGAAGGCCTTGGAAGAAGGTTCAAGGAAGGTCAGAGGTCAAAATGTAACCATGAAGGTTGTTTCCCAAGCAGTATTTCGGGACAAATTTTTTATCAGAATAATATCTGCTGCCTTGCATGAGAACAAGCAGAGTACCACCAGTGGTGACAGAATATTCATCTGTGTCAGTGGGAGCATGAAATACCCTGCTTTTGCCAATGAGATGAGTGGAAGATAACTGTGTGGGGTTTTTATTTGTGGCCGTCCTTTTAGCACAGTGCAACACTCTGCTGTAACGAAAGATAAAATTGGGGTTTCTAAAATGGCATCCCAGAGCCATTTTGGAAGGGAAGGCTCCCTGCTCAGACCTCCCTTTTGTGCTGTGGGGCCACAGCACATCCTGGCCCCTGGGACTGATGGCCATCCTGAGAGAAATTCTCCGGACATGAGAGCTTGGGTGGCTCTTTATCTGCTGTGATCTCCAGCATGGGCATTTCTGGGTTCTTGCAGTCCTGGAGCAAGCCCAGCCCTCGCTCCGTGTTCCCACCAGGTGATCCCTTAAAGCTGCAATAAACCAATGAAAATCAGCTGTCTCGCTGTTAAATCTTTTTCCTTCACGGAGCCGGGCTCTGAGCTGCTCCTGGGGATCAAGGCTCTCTGTTTGCTGCCCATGCCAGGTGCTAACAGCTGCTGTGGGGGTCCCCTTGCCCATTTTGATGCTTTAATTGGCTACCTGCAAACAGAGACTAGACAGGAGTAAGAGAATAAAAGTGAATATTTATTTGAAGGCCTTCAAGGGCACACCCTGGGGAGCACACCCTGGGCCACCAGACCCAAGATGGGACCCCAAGATGGACGACAAGTCACAAGTTCTTACCCCAGTTATAGGTTTTGGTACATTAGCATATCAGCATAAATTCGCCAATTAAAACTTCAGCTACTGATGTAATTCTCTCCGGCTTGCCCCCCTTTCCTTAGCTGTTGGTTTACACTTTCTGGGCTTAGGACCGTCCAAATGTCCTTGGAGAGCAGGCCTGGAGAGGGTTGTTATGTCTATCACTGCCCGAGAGAGCAGCTAACAGGTTACAAAGCACTTCAGAGTTACACACACTAAGTACAACAGGATCTAAGAAATATAAAAGTTAAAATTCAAGGCATCAATTTAGTGCAAAATCCCATTGTTTTGGGTGTCTCTGGGGCTGCCCTGAGCAGGACACAGCTGGCCCAGGCACCCACCAGGCACAGCAGAGCCCCTCATCCGGGCTGGTGGCACCTCAGGGACAGGTGGTCAATAAAGGGCAAAACTGCTGGGCAGGCAGGGGAGAAAGGATAAAAGATGAGGAACAGCCCTGGAGCACCCAGATGAGGGAAGAAGGAGGAGGAGGAGAGGTGCTCTGGGTGCTGGCTGGAGCAGGGATTCCCCTGAGAGATCCCACACGTGAGGATGGAGAGGCCAAGGAGCCAGAGAGGAGCTGAGTCTGGGAAGGGGTGAGTGGTTTTCCTGCCCTTCTCTCAACCCACAGGCTATTCCATCCCGTTTTTTCCCCCTCTCCCTGTCTCCCTGAGGATGGCAGTGGGCTGGGTGAGCAGCTGGACAGTGGCCAGAGGCAGGACAGGTGTACAGAGAACAGCCTCTCGCTCTGAGGAACTTCCCTGGAAAAAGAGGGTAATAGAGTAGACAAAAGGGAAAGATGTTTAATTTCAGAAATAATTCAAAAGCTGAGGCACAGAAACTGCTTATAGTGTAGAGTCACACAGGGAGACCCAGCTCAGAGACCTGCAATTCCAAGCACTCAGGTGCTCAGCCACCTGCCCTCCTTCATCAGGACCAAGGAAAAGCGCTCTCCTCCTGTATTTCCACCAGTTCACTGACACTTTATATTCCAAACTGGCTCGGGCCGTGTGCATTGAATTTGGCCTGAAAACAGGCCGTGCTATTTCCATCCGTCAGGAACAGGTTAAAAAAAAAAAAAAAAAAGATTTCACAGATTCTTTATAAACAGCCCTAAAGCTTAACCTGAGCTATTTATATCTAAACTGCAGAAACTTTTCTTGGTTAATGGCTGGGCTCCTCTGCCGAATTCTTGCCAACAGACTGACAACTCAGATTCAGTGAGACCTGTGCTCCAGTGAAGGGATCAAGAGCAACACTCAATTCCCACTCCTCAATAGTCTGGAATGTTTCCTACTGGCTCCTGACCTGTGGGAATGAATATTCATCTTGCAAGAAGGTTACTAAGTCTGTATCAAATACTAATTTACTCATTTTGACCTCTTGCTTTTCTACATAAAACATTGTTTTTAGGGTTTTTTTGGCCAACAGGCACAGGACTAGTAAGTAATATTTATTTATTATTTCCAGATACCTGTTTATTGCTAATCAACGGGAATGTTTTTAAAAGGAAGCAAAGGAAAAATGAGAGGGTGTTTTCCTTATAAGAGAGAAGAATTGTGCGGTTGACCTACTACAATAATGAGCATTTTAATGCTGGAAAAAAAAGATTATTTGATTTAATTGACCCTTTGTATTGATACTGTTACCCACCAAGGTTCTCAGAAAGTTAATTTAAATGAAGCACTTGAACACAAGAACCTCTGCAGTATTTATCCATGGGCAGAGCTGGGAGAAGAATCAGCACACACATTTCTAGCACAGTTGGTTTTATTTTATTAGTTGGAAAGTGTAATTTACGAAGTCAAATACAAATATTTTGGGCTAAATGGGTTGGGCAAATCCATTTACAAAACTGGTAGCTTTGATGTTGAAACACTCTTCAGTCCAAGTGGGTTTGTTACAAAGCAAATGAGGAAATTTAAATCAGGAGCAGAGGAAAGTAAATTTCCTTCCATCCTTCCAAAATTCCTTTCACCATTTTAGGGGTTTGTTTAGAAGGCAGTGCTGAGAATCCTGTAAAGATGTGTTAAGTTTTTCCCAACATTTTGCTCTTTAATGTAAGCACTTTCCATTCCTTTCTCACACTTCTTAATTTTCCAGCAAGGAAAAACTGAGGAAAATAAAAGGAGAAAAAAAGAGAAATATTTGGGAATATTTTTGTATTTGCAAAACCTAGTGGATGTTGGCGTATGGAATTGTATAAGAAATAGACCTTTATTCCTCAACAAATCCCATTTCCTGTGGATATTCCATCCTGGCCCAACCACTGTGGCAAAATCTGCCAGTGTTTTCCCCACTTACAGTACTTGAATGATTTTCATTGGTAATTTAATATCTTTTTAGCAGCCCCTCTGCTCTGATTTCCAAGCATGAGTGACCACACTGGTGTGAACTTGAACAGAAATGTGAGAACTCAAACCTGACCTCTCTGGGTACCCCAAAAAGCAAGAGGAGCCCTCAGAGACCTCAGTGGTCCCAGAAAAAAAGTGTCTGGTTCACATTTTTAAATCTCTAACCAATAACTTAATGCTCAAAGGTTTTTTGATGCTGACACCTTGATCCTCGGGAAGATCTAAACCACATCACAAAATAATCTCGAGCTGTTCCAGCTCGACAGGGAAAGGGTATAAAATGCTTGGGCTTGTCCTGGACTTTGATAAAAATAATATAAATGGGTCCTGATCTTTTTGAATGTCCACAGTCAGGCCCTCTGCTCAGTGACCAGCAGTGTGATGTTCTGCCAGCTTCTCTGGCAACAGTGAATTAATGCTGCCGACCTTTCCAACAAAAGCCAAAACCTTGACCTGTTTGCTGGGTGAGCTTCTTTAAACAGAGTTTGTTGCACTATTAAACTTTTTCATCTACGTGTATTTGATTAGTCCGGTACAGTGACTACTTGATTCTCACTTCAGAAGCTCCTCAGGGTCTGGAAAGGCAGGGAAATTTGTCTTCCCCTCCCAGCCATGAATAAAGTGAGACTGTGAGAGATGGTGTGTAATAGATCTCAAATTCTGATCTGCAAGTGATCAAAACCCAATCAATTAAGTTTAATACATAGAGATAAAATACTTCTTTATCTAAGAAGTCTGTCAACACCCTATCTTGGTTAAACTGTGTCTTTTTCGAAGAAGTATTTTGGCAAAATATTGTGTGTTTTATTGAGTTTCAAATTCTCATCTAAATGCAGCTTGGCAGATCTGAGTAATGCATGAGTAATACGCACCAGGCAATGCAAACTCTGAAATAAATGTGATGAGACACAGGGAATCTTTCTGGAGAGCAAAAAGGAGAAGAAGTCTTTATTGAAGGAACAGCTTTCTTGAATGGGAAAATGATGAAGAACAAGCACCCAAAAAGATCAGAGCCTTTCATGTAAATTGTGTATGTGATCAGGCATCTTTCTTATTGATTTAAAACCTGGTTAAAGTCAACTGTTACTATCAGTCCCCTTCACCTTGTTTGAGTGTGAGCTGCCAGCTGGGACAGCCTGCCTGCTTCTGAAGGAGGATGAAGGGTGTTTGTAAACAACTTGCTTCTGTAAGATATTTCTTTTAAATGAAAAAGTGATGTTTGATTACAATGTCTGTTTCCAGGAGTGCTTAGCTTTTGTGCTGATGCAGACCAAGGGCTTTTACACTTTCTGGAAACATTTTGTAAAGTGTAACTAGAGTAGAACCAAGGAACTGGCGAGGGAAAGGTAAGGTCAGTGCCTCAGATTTTTCATGTGAGCTTTCCAGGAAGGATTGAAATAGCTGTTATGGCTTGATTTATTTTTTATTTTGGCAGCAGCCCTGCTAGGGAGCCTTTGTGTTGGGATGGCTGCATGGAACTGCCCCTACGAGCCATTTGTCTCATCAAAGACCTTCTGTTTACAGCTGTCTCATGGCACCTCGTGGCCACAAGGTCTGCAGTTCTCACATTTGCTGAATGTCAATGAACTATAAAATGATTAGCTCAGAATTGGGCCGTTTAACCTGGATGGGTTTATGCCACGGTGTTTTCTCAGTGCTGGCTTCAGCACCGTGCAGCCAGTCTCATTTGCACCACCTTAACACGGAGCTGATCATACATTACTTAGCAGTTATTCACACATTGCCCTGTGGAATCATTTCACAGAGAGCTGTATAACCCTGCAGATGAAAAGGACTTGGGTTTCACTGCTGGTTTAATACGTGCAGCTGTTTCAGCCTGACACCCCTTTGCTAAATGTCCAGGAAACCCCATGCCCTAGCACATCATTAAAAAAAAACAACAAAAAAAAGAACTCCCTATTCTCCTGGGCATCTCAGATCAGATAAGGCTCATAGCCTAAAATATATCATCGTTTAAAGTCCCATAGAGCTGCCACTTAAAAAGAAAGCTTCCATTAAACACTTCCAAAAGACATGAACTCTAAGGAAATTAATTTCATTTATGTGCCCAGATACACATTTGAGTGGGAAGTCAGGCTCAGTGTTTTAATCATGTCTGAAGTGTTGACTCAATCATGATCCAGTTGCAAACATGAGCAGCCTGGGCTGGTGGAAGGTGTTCCTGCCCATGGCAGGGGATTGGAATTAAATCATCCCAAAGGTCCCATCCAACCCAAACCATTCTGTGATTCTAGGAAGGGATGAGCTGGTGCTGCTACCCAGCCAATAATTCTGACCAAGCCATTTTAACAATAAAAAGAAATCTTAATCACCCTTCTAGATTGGATAAGATTCCATTGTTAAGTACTAGATTGTTCTAAAAGAAGTTATCTTCTGTCTTATCTTAGTTAACTAGCACTGAGACACTTCAGAGAATTAAAGAAGATCACAGCCTAATGAAGGAGGACACTCTGATAGAAGATATGAAGGAGGATGCTCTGATAGAAGATATTTGTAGTGGTGATAAAAAGTTTCCCACACGGTGGAAATGAATAAAAACAGCTTGTGAAAACTTTGCAGTTTTTAAAAGGGCATCTAAGGTGGAAAATCTCCATGGTTAGTGCAAGGACTGGCTCTGGTATTTGCCAGTGTTGTTCTATGTCTAATCAAATCCCACTGACAATGGCACTTCATTGATTTTATTCATAGTTGGGGTCAATGCTGTCAAAGAGGCAATAACGAAATGCCTCAAAGTTTTAGACCTCGAGTCAATCAAGATGCATTTTCGAGATAGCAGATTGCTCCAGCCTATTTATTGTAGGATCTTCACACTTGTGGTTCACACTTGAGTTCTTGCCTTACACTGCTTAAAAGAGATGTTTCTCTAGATCTGCTGCTGCATCTTTAACCCTTCTTGAATAAGTGCCTGTTAACCCTGCCCAGAATACTTAATTCAGTACCTGCTGGAGGGGTAGATGAACGAGACAATCTGCACTCTCCAGCTTCTGGAGCCAGACCCTTGCCTGGTAGACCTTGTGACTGGCAGAGGTCTCAGAAAAGACCTGAAAGAGGCAAGGAAACTAATCAGAGCTTTTCAGGACAAACCTGAGCTGTCAAATGGCACAAAGCAACATTCAAATTATCCAGTTAACCAAAGAAAGCCAAAAAGCAAAAAGCTACGCTTCAAAGAATAGTAACGCATAAATCAGGTGGCTTTGGCTTTTTCCTGGAAGCCAACTGGTGTGATACAGAGCCTAATTCTTCTCCTGGTGTGAGCCAGGAGGAATTCTGCTAAAAGCAGGACTAGCGGAAGCCAGGTCAGACTCATCCCTGGTTTCCCAGTGCTCTGGATCAGACTGACAAGCTGTCACCTGCAAATCCTTCCTGTAAGCCCAAGTCAGGCGGTTCGGGAGCCAGGCTGAGGGCTAGGGGGGTATCCCAGTTAACATCCCCTTGAGTGGCAGAGCGCCATGGGTCAGTGGTAAAATGGAAGGCTTAGCAATGGATCAAATTGTATCTGCCAAGTGTATTTGTCTTTCTGCCTGCTAAGTGTTAAAGAGTCCTGGTGACACTGATAAGGGAACTGTTACTTATATTTGCGAAGCCTAAATACATCAGGTCACGACCCCGGCTGGGTAAGTGGTGGCTAAACCCTCACGGCTCCCTAACAATGGGAAAAAATTACAGCACTGGTAATTGGGCACCAGCTACGGGGGAAAATGGGAATGAGCAGAAGTACAAAGAGGGCTTATGACTTTCTGACTCCTTGGCATGCTTTAGTGAGCACATGGACCATGCCACTGCGGTCTGACCGGCACAAAGGGTTTGCCTTTGAACCAGCCGAGACTGACAGCTTTTCTCTGGCTCTGTGTGGGGTTAGAGTCTGGGAGCCGGCACTCACCTCACTGGGGCGTGACAAAAAGTTGGAGCAGAAACACTTGAGAGACACAGTGGGCCTTGTGCTGCTTCTTTTGTTGCCCGGACAGTGCGGTGTCCTTCCATGTCCCCGGATACAATGGGAGGTGCTGGCCACTGCTCTGGTCAAGGATGGAGCTGGCATTACAGCGCTGCAGCGGGGCAGAACTAATCTGTGCCGGCCCTTTCCTGTGTGATAAAGCCGCACCCAAGTAAGCTAATCTGCAATGGGAAATCACACGCGCAACGAAAACAAAAAATAAACCAAAAAACCCTCC
>WEKY01031535.1:162596-181090 GCA_013390045.1 Picathartes gymnocephalus
TTTTTTTTTTTTTTTAAACAGAATTCCAGAGCTGACTCAATCCACTGGCAGATGTGGTGGCTTTGGCACGAGAGCGTGTGAGGCCCCTGCAGATCTCTGAATGAAAAGTGCTTTGCAAATCAGAGGCACAAGCCGTGCACAAATAGGAAGGGATCCTTACTGAGAGCCCTAAACACCACTTCGCTGCAGTGCCGGCGAGAGCCCGCAAGATTTCACCCTCCCTGGTTACTTGCTGCACTTCCATGCTCCCTCTGTCACTCTTTCATAGGTGTTTGTGTACCTGAACATCTCCCATTTTCGCTTGTTCCGTTTGTCCTTCTCATTTCGAGCTCCTCAGTCTCATTGAAGACTGGACTGAGACTTCGCATTCAGAACCTCGGTAATAACCTTAGAAAACCCCAAATATTTTGACCAGCTTCGATTTGCAAGCACTTTTCTTGAAGTTTTACAGAGTATAAACTCCATCAGCAATATTTCACTGCTTTGGTTTTTCTGCTTTTTTACTTCCTGACAACAGTATCACTCTTCTCTCTGTCCATGGGCAGATTTCCATTCTTTCCTCTTCTTCCCTTTCATTCTGCTACAACTTTTCCAAGGGAGAAGATCACCACCACATCATTCACTGAGATAAAATTGGCAGCTGAGAATTAGGATGACAAAGATGGAGATGTTAGACTTGAAATCCCCGAAATTCCCACGGACCGGAACATTACCTTAAGATGCAAAATCTGCTATTTTAATTTCTTAATAAATTCTACAGAATAACCCTAGAAAACGGAAATTGTTATATGATTTTAAAAAATACCCTGTATCTGTGCCCAATCTAAAAAAACAGGCTCCTACCCCAGTTTTCAACAAATAGATTTTTGCCTATTTGAGTAATAATTATATTTTTATTGGCTAATATTTGGGACAAATATCTCAATCTGTAAGACTGAGCTTGTCCCTAATGAACAGTAGATGCATTTAATCCACTGTCTTGAAATGGCTGTTACACAAACATATCCAACTGTTCATATAAAGGCTTTTAAGCAAAGGTTGCCTTAAAGGTCTTTAAAGACATTCTCACTAAATTATGATAGAAGAGCAGTCTTCTAAAATCTACCAGCGGAGGTCTTTTGAGAGCTTTGCTCCACAACACAATTTAAAAAGCACACAAATTTGCTCTTCGAATAGAGACGACGAGTGCTACTTCTCGCACCTTCTGCCTTTTCTCAAGTATTAAATAAGATTCGCTGGTGGCAGGTGTTGCTAGACCTACCCCAATCCCTAAAAAATTATAAACTGCCCCTAGGTTGGGTCGAACAGCTCCATGCAGCACATCCCAGTAGCCCTGCAGAGCACAGAGAGGGGACTGGTTTGGCCAACTGGCGCTGTACGGGGAACTTCAGCGAGCAGACTGCAGTGGGGATTTGGAATTCAGTCAGGTCCTTAAGGAGGAGACCTTGGGTGATGAATAGAAACCCAGGGGAAGAGCCTCGGCCAGCATAGGCTGTTGCAGTCCCTGATTTCCAGCCAGCTAAGGATTGCCGAGGTAAGGACGCGGTGCTGGGGCACACTCCAAGGCTGCCGCTGTTGGTGAGGTGAGCAATTGCTGCTCCCCAGCGGGGATTTCCCCCCGTTCTCCATCAGAGCATCCCGGCGGTGGGGGAGCCCCGGGTGCTGCTCTCCTTGGCGGCAGGACCCCGTATTCCCCCAGTGCCGCTGGGGCCGAGGGGGCTGCAAGGGGGACAGGTCGGGGACGGATGGGGGACCCCAGCACAAAGTGGAGCGACTCCAGGCAATTAAAAGGAAAAGGAATGAAATATCTGGCTGAATGCCAAAGCGCGCCTTTTTAATTTTTCCTCTCTTTTTTCTTTCTCCTCTCTTTATTCTTTTTCCTCTCTTTTTTCTTTTTCCTCTCTCTTTTTTTTTTTTTTTTTTTTTCCCCCTCCTTCTTCACTGCCAACAGCGCATGGAAATGGGAAGGTATGTGAGGAATTCCCCCCACTTTATATTCCGGCTCCCGGCCATTGTGTTTTGGCCATGGCAGAGCAGCACTGCTATTCTCCCATGCAGCCTGGGAAGAGGCAGGCAGCCTGTCCCACAAGACTGATGATGGGGCTGGGGCCGAGCGAGCAGCACCCAGGGTCTGTCAATGCAGGCCCGGGGAATCTGCTGATCAGATAGGGAAACAAGAGTGCTGCCTTCTGCAGTGAGCCACCTTTTTTTTTTTTGGGGGGGGGCGGGGATCTCTTTTGTTGCCTCTCTTTGATCTACAGGAAAATAAACAGCCTTTGCTTGGTCATTCTGCTGGCAGCAGTGGGAGGCCGGCGATAGCAGATCGATAGTGTGACATCTTAGAAAACTCTCGGAGCGGTCCGACTTTTGCTCTACTCTTCGGGTCATATTAAAAAAAAAAAAAAAAAGTGTTCTTTGGCTTTTGTTGTGCAAAAAGCCCTCTCCCTGTTGAAGCTGGTGGCGAAAATCCTGCGCGTGATAACAGGGATTGTAATTCAGTCATAGAGCGCTTTCCAATTACCTCCAAATTAATTAACTGAGTCTAGCAAACATCCTTAGCAGGGAGATTAATAT
The DNA here is from genome assembly GCA_013390045.1 of Picathartes gymnocephalus. Lineage (NCBI taxonomy): Eukaryota > Metazoa > Chordata > Aves > Passeriformes > Picathartidae > Picathartes > Picathartes gymnocephalus. The sequence goes on from WEKY01031535.1 coordinate 165,171, forward strand.
TAGCAGGGTGCACCTGCCAAAAAATAATGGCTCTGGAGCTGGCGAGGAAAATGAGAGCCCTCATCATCATAACAGAGAGCTCTGGAGAGGGACCAAAGCTGCTCTTTGCAGGTGCCCTCAGTCCTGCACATTGGAGATCCTTAAGGTCCCTTCCTGGCCACAACATTCTGTGATTCCGTGATTAAAAAAGACACTGAATATTTATGGTGCATTAGGAAAAATATCATGTGCCATTCTCAATTTCAAAATCACTTCCCCTTATATGTGAAACGCGTTTGAATAAGCTCTCAGACCTTGAAAGTTGGAATTCTGTATTCAGGAAGTGATGTCTGGCGAAAATATCTCTGAATCTTAGCAAATATTTTTGAATCTTATGGGTGGTTGTTAAAACATCTGTTAAAACTCTGCAGTGAGTGCTGAACTCACTGCAGATCTGTCTTTTCAATCAAAAGGTTTTCAGTATCTCAGGAAAAGGTGCTGACTAAAGTGAAAACCACAACCATGTGAATAGTATGCTCAAAATTACAGTCTGAAATTGAAAACAATGATATCTACAATTCCCTTTTCCCCATTTGCTCTAAAATACGACACAAAATCAGTATTTGAGAAAAACATCCTAATTCATCTGCAGAAACCTTAGTTGTAAAATAACAAAAAATAGTGGAATTCTAATTTCCTTCCTCAGTTTTTTTAGAATTCTTATTTTTACTAAATTTTTCTGAGCAGCTCGACTAAAATAATAGCATCTCTCCCCTTCTCTTTCTCTCCCTGCACATTTAAATACACACACCTCTAGATCCTCTTCATAATTTCGTGGTGGTTCTGTTGAAACCAGAAGACTTCTGTACCCAGAAGTATGGAGAGGGTGCACCTCCATGGTATTCCAGGAGATTTCTCGGTGCATAACTTCCTCCAGGTCCTCCTGCTGTTCGACACAAGGCTCCTCGAGCAGATCCATGATTTAATGATCAGCAGCTGCAGCAGAAGGGATTTCTGGCCTAGTTTGGCTTGCACACGTTCGGGGAGCCACTCCAGACTTGTTTTATATCACATTACATAGCAACAGACCACAGAAAAGCCAAGCACTCCTCTTCCTGAGCGTGGGCAGTTGGGTGGCAATAAGAATCAGAATTAATAACAAGGAAATAACAACTAACAAGGAATGACAACACTGCAGGCGGTGATGATGCCCTTAAATCACGCAGCAAGTTTGATTCGGGGCACATAAATGATTTATTTTGTTGATGTAATTGATCACAGACCTTCCACTCCTCCAGCTCCCTTCCACCTCCTTGCTTGGAGAATGTTGTCCAGAAAGGCAGACATGGCCAGGGTGCCCCAGAGACACCAAGGACCTTCCTCTGTTTCCAGAACTGCTCCGAGGAAACGTGTGGATTCATGGGCACAAGGTGGAGGCTCAATTCACCTTCCCTCAGGTACCTACAATAAATAGTCATACGGCTGAATCCATATTTTGGGAGGATTTAAGAAAAACAGGCACGCTTGTGTCAGCATTTCTCTGACTTCCAGCTTAAATCACTAATTTCACAGTTAGATTTGATCACAAACTCTATTAATTTCTCTCCAGACCCTCTAAGAAGAGTAAAGATGATAACTCTGGAGCTGAAGAGTGTAAAGTTGGGAGGCAGGAGCCCACATATAGCACCAGAGTGTATCAGATACCACACTCGATGCCACGTTTATCATGGGTGCAAACTCTGCCTGAAGCCAGAACTGGATAAATCAGCTTTGGGGTTGTATCATCATAAATGATGACCTCAGCTAGGCCTCAATCTAAACATTTCTTCTTTTTTTTTCCCTATATGGAAGAAGTAAATAAATAAATAAAGAATAAACTTTCAAGTGTTCTTGTTTGGGGCTTTCTTTTTTCTGCTGATGCCATCTTTAACTGGTATTTATCAATCTTCTAAATATGTGATCACACCGGAATATCCTTTTCTTTGCTGATTTCTCCAAATGATAATCCATATAACTTCAGCTGCAAAGAGATTAATGCAAACGTAAATCACCCTTAATTCACTCTTCGGTATGACCAGAATTTTTACTACTTAAGCATTACAAGAAGTGTCTTTTTTTACTTCTCTTTTTTTCTCCTCTGCTCCCTTCTTCCCTGAGAGTAAATAAACATCACTGTATCTTTAGGCCAAGCTTTTCACAGTCCCATTTGTGTTTGCGATTTTTTGGAACATTTGCATCTCTTCTCTGTGGATGAGCAAAGAGACAAGAGCAGAGCACGAGCAAAGGCAGAGTGTATCTTAAAAGAGAAGATCATTACAGAGTGAGAAAGCGTCTCCTGTCTGCTGCCCTACACTTAAGAAAAAGGTTGTGATCTTGGGTAGGAAAGGGACAAATAGAGCCATTATACCCAATGATGACATTGGGCACAGACCCAATGGGCTCTTGACCTTCTTTCTGACATTCCCAAAATAGACTTTGCCAATTACAATGTTGTTTGTGTCCATTTCCTGTGTCAAAGGTTTTTGGTGTGTTCTGAAAAGAAAAAAAAGCCCAAGTATTTAAATCATAATTTTAAGCCGTTGTATCAAAATTCTGCCCAAACTCAAACCCTGGGTGATTGCATAGAGACTTTTTGCCCATATTTCTTTAAATAATCTGGCAACAACCACTGTGCTTTGTCAAGTTGGCGTTTCCAGCTGATATTTTCAGTTTCTAGTGTGCCCCAGGGTTTAATTGCTAAAAGCCCTGGTTCTTGTGTCCTTTCCAGACTCGGACACTGCAGCCCAAGGCATGGCCTGCACTCCTCAGTGTCCTGTCTGAGCACTGCTGCTCGTGGGCTGGTAAAAGCAGGGTGATTGGGTATTTGCTGTGGGTGTATACACCCTGTCTCCCCATTTTTAGCATGGCAGCGCTGATATAATTCAAATAAATACAGCCTGGAGGACCCTGGAGACTCAACTTCTGATTCAGGCCAGTACCTCTGGTTTCACACCTCCAAGTTTGCCCGTGTGCCATATGCCATGTGAATTTGAGTTCATTTTTGCAGAGCTAAATGCAGATTAATCTGAAGTGTGTCAGCTCACAGAGCTGTACAACAGGTCCCCTTGAAACATTCCCGGGAGATGGGCAGCAACAACCCCACTGAAGGCTGGTGGAGCACGCACACAGACAGCGCCCCTCATTTATATTCATTTATTTATGCCTGTTTTTATGTGCAATCATGCATATTTGCACTTACAACCTCCCAGAACCCGCTGTTTCTAAAAGCTGAACCACGCACGCACAGATGGAGAGCTTCAGGAAACAGCACTGGCCAAGTAAATGGAATTTACCGTGGAAGAAACTTGTTCTCCAGCACACACAGAGTCCCTCTCACCTGGATGTGCAAAACCCTGTAAATGAGGGTGTCTCCTGGGTGTTTCCTCCTGGTTCTCCAGCACACACAGAGTCCCTCTCACCTGGATGTGCAAAACCCTGTAAATGAGGGTGTCTCCTGGGTGTTTCCTCCTGGACCTCCAGCCCAGGGAGCAGCCGTGGTGAGCAGCAAAGTATGGGTTACTCAGTGCTGCTCTATTGGCGAGATTAATTTCTCTAAGGTGTTCAGAAGCTGCAGCAAATAAAGGACAAACCCACATCAGAGACAGGTCTAGGCTGCTTTCCTAAAGGCACTCCACAAAACAAGAAAAGGTTATGGAGCAGTTGAGGATTAGGGGTTATCAAGTCCAACCTAAAGTGTCAGGTAGAAAAAAAAAAAGCTTTGTTGTTAAAGCACCAGAGCGGATGTCTGATTTGATAAGTATGTTCGGAGAATATTTATTTTAAACCATGTAGGCAGATTATTGATGAAAAAATAAAAGACTTGCCTTCAATTTCAAATTGAGACCAGTCAAATTACAGAATGTTTAAGTGAAGCAAAGGGCATTACCTGTACCTTCAGAAACAAACCAACAGGTGCTGACCTCTGCAGCAACAAGGCCCTTTAATTGACTTTCATTTGTTAGTTTCTAAAGTATAGACCTGAGATGCCTGGATTTGCATTACCAGACCTTCACTTCTGCATTTCCATTCAATGGGATTATATAGATTGAATTTTAGCTTAGTTTTGAGGTTGATTGTCTGAATGCAAACAGCAACGGCCTGCAGAAGCCTCACACGTTCCCCAGCAAGATTTACTGGTCAGAATGTATCAATGGCAAGAGAACACTCGCTAACTTTCTTCTAAAAAGTGTAATCTCAAGAAAATGCATTTCCACAGGTCCATCAACACGGGAATACATTTACTTTGTATTGGTATGCTCTTAAAAAGCCAGTAATTCATATTTATACCTCCTAAATGATTTCTGTATGTTTATGCTTACGTGAATCTCTTTTGACTCCTTGGAGCTTTATGCCCATTATACTGCAATTACACTGCAATTATTATACTGCAGTTTGGATTGGATTTCTGGGCTTGAAGTCCTCAGACCACCAGGTTTGGGTTGGATAAGCCTCAGAGTAAAGTCTGGTTCAATATATGACATCCACCAACCGAAGTCAGGATTTGCTTTGGATCCAGGACATGTTGTAAACTCTGACATAGACGTTTTAGGACCAGGACTGCAAAAAACGAATGGACTGGCTGGGTCACAAAGCTGTGCACAGCATGGAACAGATGCTGGGTGGTATCACAGGATTATGAAGTGCTCTTCCAAAGTTTCTCCCTGGTTTCCAGCCACTTTTTCACTGGGAGGTTCCAACTGCTTCATCGATTGCATCTCCCACCTCATCACAGTGCTGACCAGTTATAAAGGGAAAGTTCTGGTTGCAGATTCACTCTGAAAATCTAGAACTGACTTTTGGTTACATGACATGCAAGAGGCATGTCTCCCCCCAGCTCATATTCTGCAGATTTATTTCTGTCCAGTGAAAGTAAACAAATTATCTTGCTGGACTTCCAGACTACATCCGCCCTTCCTTTATCCCCAATTTCACTCTTTAGCTTTATTAAACCAATAGTTGTGTATGCTTAATTGCCCCCCAAATATTAACATTTAATCAGAAGATCAAGGACTGTCACTTTTTTCCCTTTCCTTATTTCCAGGAATAACATGTTGATTTTCCCCACTGATTCCTACCCTTGCCGTTTTTCCATGAACATTCCTTCACCACTCCCTCTTCCCCAGGTTAGAATGTCCAAGAATTAATCTTGAGATTGCTAAACAATGCTGAATTAGGACAGTTTACCTCTAGGTTACAGGATTCAAAATACTTTTTTTTTTTTTTTTTTCTGTCCTGCCCTTTGTTTAGCCTCTTTGATTTATTAACGGAGGCTTCTTTTTGATCTGGCTTTACCTTGTCAGTCCTTCGTGTCCCACCCACAGACTTTTTATTTCTTTTTCATCTAGTGATGCTGGCAAAGAACTTTTTTTTAAAAAAAAAAAAAAAAAAAAAAAAAAAAGAACAGAGGGAGGGATTTGGGATTGTCATATAAAACCTGTGTTACTCACTTTTCAATATCTCATTGAACTTCTCACAGCTTTGATATTTTAAGTAGGTATCACAACAAAGGGAAACAGAAGTGACTGGAAAGGTAATGCAGTGTATTAGGCTTGTTAATGGCCCTGAAAGTCCCAAGAAAAACCTGCTGAAAGAAGGATCCTTTCCCATGAGTACTATTTAATTTCTCTGAGAGGGTTTTCCTGGTGAATTAAAACTCTAAAGAGCACATTTAGGCAGTGCAACTGCTATCTTAGCCTATGCTGTGAGCACAGTGACTTTCACTTTGATTTTAGAAATCCTTTTATGAAAAAGTCTGTGGTAGGGAGATTTCTGGAGAATCTGGTTCTGCTTTTGCTCTGCTGCTAACATACTTGGGAAATGTAGAAAATTGGAGTAGAAAACTGTTTCCCACAAGGGCAGAGCAAGACCGAATAAGTGACATGAATATTTTACTAAATAATTCCTTTTATGAGTTGTAAGTAATGACCCTGCTCCAACACTTCAAATCATTAAATGTGTGAGTATGAAGCGGATTAAACATCTATTTAGAATAATTTTAACAGCACAAGACGTGAGTCTAGCAGGCAGGAGAACAAATGCTCCAGAGCTTATGATGTCAACTCAAAGCTCTGGCTGTCTGATGTCTTCAACAAAAAAAAGAAACTTCAGGTTGACCCACAAGCAGTTAATTAACCACGGGGATGTAGTAAAAATGTGAAACTCCGTGGTTTATTTTTCCCTTGTGCCGCCTGTGGGGTCTGACCACAACACAGAGAGACACTGAGCACCTTCAAACATTTCAATCCCACTGGAATCAGTGGGAAAGGGAGTTTTAGGAAAGGACCGTTTCTTAAAGGATCAATCCTTAAGCCTTACAATCCAAACTGTACAAAATGACAAAGGCTTTGTATGACACCATCCCTTCTTTCTCGAAAAAGCAATGAAAAAAAGTCAATTATTCTCAAGTTCTTACTAATTATTATTAATTTCTGGTCCTCTTATTCCTCAGCACAATAATGGTGATTAGATTGAACCACAGAGCACTTTATACATTTCCAAACTAAGTGATTATTGATTCAGGAATGCACCTTCAACATTTCTGCACATACTAGATGTTCAGATCATATTGATCATCCTCAAACTGAGCCTTGGCTTTCCCCACTGAGGGCAACTCCCATCTCCTTTTATGCGATTCGCTTTGGAAATCACACATTTCAACAACTGCTTGCATCTCCTTATTTTGCCATCTCTCACACTAAAGGCCCTTCAAACCTGACCCGCACATTGAGATTCTTCAATTAGAGAGTGACCCCTGCTTCATTTTGCAGGCCCTGCCTGTTTCTTGTGGCCAGGGCGCAGAAAGGGGCAGTAATAGAGGGTTTGCAGCGGTAACTGGAGAGCTGAGCCCCTGAGCTCCCCGCTCTCAGAGCTGCATCCCTGCAGCACCTGGCCGCGCTCAGGCTGACAAACAGCCCTGCCACCGCTCGTCTGCCACAACGGTGTGCTGGCTAACACACAATCCCCAGGAAAGAAAAAAATTCCTAAATGATTCCTTCATTTGAAAATGCCCAAGGCCGGGTAATATCATCAAATCTGAGAAAGCCAAAGTTTGTTGTAAAGATCTGCATTAACCTTAGAGTTGACATTGCTACAGAATTCATTTTCTGTTGTAAGTTGTCGTTCTGACGGGACTTATTTACCGCCTCCTGGATGTGCCGGTGGCATCTTTGAAGCTATTTTGCTCGATAAAATCAGTGCTGGCCACACCAGAAATTAGTGTTCTGCTGGCTGCAGTTTAAGCATTAGAATCTGAAACAAACTCCTGACAGAGAAAATCAATTAGGAAGTATTTTATTTTGTTATGTCTTTGAGGCATAACAATGAAGCTCCTCCACTGAAGTGTGCTGTAAAGCACAAGGAGTGAAATTCTGGCAGAGTCAAGAAAAGACTAAGAAGCCACGGCAGAACTTACAAATTTTTGTTGGTATTATGCAGATTTTTTTCCAGGAATTTTTGTAGTTGTCGGTGGTATGGAAAATCCAGCGTTTCCATCTTCAAAGCAAATTTGTCTTCAGAAAATGTATTTTTAATCAAAAAAAACCAACCAACCAAACAAACAAAAAAAACCCTTCCCAATTCTTTCTTAATTTGTAAATTCAGAAACTGTCTTCTGGTGGAAAAAGAGGATTTTACTCTTTTTTGTAACAGTCCCAGTCCCACTTTCTTTTTCTGATGATTGCTTTTTAACGACCACACAAGTTTTGTATATATCTTAAGAAGGTTCGGTGCAGTTTATGTAGAGGGAAGTGTCCAAGGAAAGAGTGGATGTGGCTCACGGTCTGGTTGACAAGGTGGGCATCAGTCAAACTCGGTCCCAATTATCTCAGAGGTCTTTTTCAACCTAATTCATTCTGGGGTTCCTAACCGATCCCATGACAGCTGCCAGGAGAGAAAATTTCATTTGTACAACCCAGTAAGCTCCAGACAAAGAACCAAGTCAGAGCTCTGCCCATCTCTTTTGGAATCTCTACTGACTTCCTGCTAAATATCCTCATCTTGCTTTACAGTAATGAACAAACTGGAAATGTTTGCTGTTTTTCAAAAAGCAAAGTCATCGTGAAGCACCACCTTCATAAATGGTGCCCAAATGCCAATTTGCTATGGTGGATCCCAGTGTACACTCATTATTCCCACATTTCACTGCATCCATTTTGCAAGTTATGTATGAAACCTCCAGCAAGAATACTTGGCATCTGTAAATGAACTCTTAAAAGTTATTATCTCTCAAATCCTTCTCTGTCTACCTGAGGATCATCATGTGTGTGTCTAATAGAAAATATTTATGGCTGTTGATCTGAAACTCAAGGATCCGGCAGTATTTAATAATCAATTTGTGCTCCGTTAGAGACTCCTGCTCCAATTAAATGCAATCGTGGGTAGTAAACTCGAACTCTGCTGAATCCAGCTCAGCTGGGAAATAAAAATGTACCGATTTTTTCGCTGAACATCGCATGGATTTTTCCAAGTTGCCTCCGAAACGCTCCGAGACCCGATACATTTTTTTTTTTTTCCACTGGCCGGATCCCAAAACACCTAGAGGTGCATCCATGCTCCTGCTGGGAGACAAGCAGGGCCACATTAAACACGGAACACAGGCAGCTGCGTGTGCAGGCAGGAGCCCCGTGGCCACCCCAGCCAGGGAACAGCGGCAGAGGATGGCTCAGCATCCCCTCTGCTCAGAGGTGTGACAGCAGGCTGGTCCTGCTGCCCCTGCCAGGGAGCTGCTCCAGGCTGCCCGGCGCGATGGTTTGCTCCCAAATGAGATATTTCAGCCCTGTGGTCTTCCGAGGGGCCATTGAAAGCACTAATTAGTGATCGTTTAAAGTACTTAGGTAATGTTAACTCCGGCGCACAAGGGATGCTCTTGAGTCTGACCCCTGCTCATTCCTTCGCTTTTTTTTTTTTTTTTTTGGAGCTTTGAAGACAATTGATTTTTGAAGACTGCAGCCTTCCCTGAAAATCAGGGACTAACAAGAGTGGGGACCTAATCTTGATTCAACCATTCATGCCATCCTTTAAAGACATGTTTACTTTTTTTTTTTTTTTCTTCTGGATGTCAATTAATAGATTTTAAAGTCATTGAATTAACCCGACGTGAAAGAGTTTAGAGCACAATTGCATGTGGGCAGAAAATGCTAATTATAAATAATCAGGCTCCAAAAAAAAAAAAAAAAAAAAAAAAGAAAAAAGAAAAAAAGAAGGAAAAGAAGAAAAAGTGAGTGCACCTTAAATAGCTGATGGGAACAGGTTAAAAAAAACACCCAAATAAACCAGGGAAAGGGTTTTCAAACCTAGTTTGAAAGCTGTGTGTGGAGTAACATGGAGGAGAATGCCAGTCAAAACAATTGATAGGAAAGGTAACTTGGAGCTGACTTTTGCACATGTGGGGTCAAACATGACCTGCATTTTCCCTCCATAGGAACAAAGAAATGCTCTAGGAAATACTCTGATTTATACTGGCTAAAACAGAAAGGTCAGCCAGAAAGATATCTGGAGAACATTATGGCAAAGGAGCTTCTCCCTGGCATCTTTTGGCAACATCTCCTTGGAATTTTTATTCCCAGTTGTTGTACAGATGGTTGTCTTTACAGAGTTTTGGTTACGGTATTCCCTATAAATGTAACTGCAGTTCATTTTGGGTTAACAGCAGCAGCAGCAGCAGCATCACCACATCTTTATTAGGTCTAATCCTTCTCAGAGCTGGCTTAGATGACCTGGCCCAGGCACAACCAGCATCCCCATGAAATTCCCTGAAAAATGACCCCACTCCAAACTCTAACTGATTTCTGTTACAGAGAATTTCCTGTTGAACACAATGCAATTTAGGATTAGTTGCTGAACAGCTGGTGGGACAAGATTATGCTTTGCACAAACAGAAGAGGATTCTCAAAGATTTTGCTGGAAGGCTGAGTGCAGTTTAGGAGACACAGGGTACCACCAAAAAAAAAAGGGTGGTCATGAAATGTCCTTGAAGAAGCCCTGCAAGGTGAGATAGGAAGAGATCCTTTTGAAGAAAATCCTGACCCTGTTTGGGAATGAGAGGTGAAAATAGAGAAGCTTGGCCATTTTCCAAATCAGAGAAACCACATGGTGTGGTCACAAAAGGTGGCTCAACCCCTGCACCACGACTGGCCTTTTCTGTGTATTGAAACAAACTGAAGGACATTCTCCTGGGAATGTTCCACCCCTGGAATTGTTCAAGGCCAGGCTGGATGAAGCTCTGGTTTAGTGGAAGATGTCCCTGACCATGGGAAGGGGATTGGAACTGGATGAACTTTAGTGTCCCTTCCAACCCAAACCATTCCATGATTCCATCGTTCCATGACACATGAAAGCAGGCCAGCAACTTCTTCCCATCCAGCAAAATTTAGCTGATACTGAGATTCTGCTCTCATTCTTTGGGATTTCTGAACATGAAGCTGTACTTAGGTCAGTTTTCAAAAAAAAAATCCAATGCTTCATTGTCAAGAAGCAACTGCATTTTTATCTCATATATTTTAACAGCATTTGCATCTCATATATTAGTATATTTAAACATTCTCAGGACATCAGCACAAACTGAGATTTGGTAACAGTTTCCTTTTAACATTTATAACCAGTTCTTAAACAACTTCTTTCCTTTTAAGTTCAGAGGATATTTACTGCCAAATAAAGGATTCTCTCCTTGTGGAGGAATCAGCAGAGTAACACTTGAAAGAAAAACTTACATGCTCTAAACCAAACAAATATGTGGGGATACACCGATGTCAGTAAAACAATCACTACTGTTTGTATCAGGTAACTGTGGCAGGAAAATAGAAACGCTGAACTTTCAGCTATAAAATGAAATTAAAACCCTTTTTGTGCAGCGTTCCACTGTTTCATTAGTATGGATGTTTGACAACAGGTCTGGATGCTCTTTCTCCTTTTCACCGCTGCTGCAGCTTTGCTTTCTCCAGAAGTTTATAATTCTTCTTCCAATCATTTTAAATAGAAGGGAGGGATGTGTTGAGTTCCCTTTCTCTGAGTACTACATGTACTGCCAGGCTAAAATAAAGGTGGAAATACCTTTCTGCCAAGGTATTTTGGTAAGAAGTTGCCTTCTGCGTAAACAGGGCTGCTGCTGTGGACAGAGACTGGCACATGAGGAAAGATGAATGGTAAACAGATGGAATACACTTCATGATCCTGCTAATCTGAGCTCAAGGACTTCTAATACTAAGGAGTTCTGATACTTCTGATACTTCTGGATACCTCTAATATCACAGAGCGAAATGCACAGAGTCATTGCCAATTGCTACACAAAGCCTTTGCTAAACTTTATGTGATGAAGAACTGTAAAATTTTTTTTTTAAAAAGTAAAACATTAAAAGTTACCGAGATTAAACTGGGAAAGAAACTCACCTATGGCTAAATTTGGATATTGGAAAGGATTCAGAGGTTAAACCAGGAAAGAAACTCACCTATGGCTAAGTTTGGATTTTGGAAAGGATTTAGATATCTTTTTAAATACTGCAGTGGTTATTTACAATTGGATTAATTTCATTCACATTGGAAAATACCTATTATGTTTCTTTAGTTGATGCTTAAGCAGCTGTCCAATTAGAGGGAATTGATCTTCCACAAAGCTTGTACCTGAACCTAGAACTGCTCGCTGTGCAATAACTCCTTTGTATTTGAGAGAGAATATGCCATGCAATTCTGATCTATAGGGGTTTGTGGGCTTTTTTTGCTGGTTTTTTTTTTAAAAATCCTTCGACTCCATAATAAATGATCTTATCAATCCACCATAACCGAGCATTCCTTCCCAGTCCTGCGGGTCGAGAGAAGGGTTAAAAATTCCCTATCTCTGTCTTGATCTCTGCTGAAAATGGTGCACGGGAACGAAATGGTTGCCAATTTGTTTGCAATGCATTCTGACTGTACGGGAGTTCTTTTTTGCCTGACAGGCAGGTGAGATCAAAGTGGTGCAGGACAAAAGGGGCTCAGCAGTGATTTGTCAGGGGACGAAAGGCAGTCCTGTCTGGGAAAATGGCTGTAGCCCAGAACGAGCCTTCAGATCACTAACAGCCTAAAGAAATCATGGCATGAGAAAAAGTACAGCAAAAAAGGTTCAAAGGTCAGTTTTATTTGGTTTGGATTATTGGTGCCTCCTTTCAAACCGAAGAGCAAGAAGGGGAAAAAAAGAACAGGCTAATAACTTTTGTTATTGTCCAGGAAAAAAAAAAAAACTCTTTTGTACACATTGCTCAGGGATTGTCTGTAATTAAAATGCTGTTGTTAGATCCAGGACCTGATTCTGCAAAAGTTTTACTCATGTGAGTAATTCTCCATCGCATGAATAGTCTGGTGGGATTGCTCACGTGAATAAAGATTACTTCCATGACAAAGAGTTTGCAAGTTCAGGCATTACACAGGGGTAGGGGCTGCAGGTGTGCCTGTGTGCCTGTGTGTCTGCTCAGAGGTGGGTGTCCTTCTTGCCTGGCAAAGAATAGGTTTTAATGGATGACCTGAAGGAAAAAAAAAATAAAAATTATACATGTGAAACCTCAAGATTTCAGACAAAAGCAAATAATTCTCTATTACTGTTTGCGTTCTGCCTCTGTAAAATTCAGGTGATTATAAAACCCACTGCTCTCCTTCAGTCCAGATGTTTGTCTGACAACAGCTTCTGTGATTGATTTCAGGGGAGCCTCGTGAACCAAAATTACCCAAAGAAATGTATTGGGAAAATAGTACAAGATTCTGCTGTTGAGGCCTGATAGAGGCACCAGTTTTTAAGGAACAACGTTGCACCTGGATGTAGCTGGAGCACAACCCCAGGCCCTTTTGTTCACAAATGAATGGATAAGCTGCTCCTGAGCCAAACAGGGGATGGTGCCCTCACGTGAGGGATCCGACTCCTGCACAGCCCAATTCACCCTTTTTCATACAATGAAATACGAAATTCTTCACGGGGCAGGAGGGAAAAATGTTCCTGGGATAGGAACCTCAGCTGGTCTGTGCAAGCAGTCAGTGGGTTTAGTGGTTAAGTGTTAAAATCAGAGCACAAGTGTATTTCAGAAAAGAAAATAAACCTGAAAGTTCCCACAGAGCCCTTTTTTTTTTTTTTTTCCCCCAAGTGGTCTATTAAGGTAAATGACTGGATTACCAAGGAGGGATTCATGGCAACAAACACCCTTTGGAGAAAGCAGTGCTCGGAATTAAAGATACAAATAAGTGCTTACCCTCCCTCCTGTAACTCACTTAAGAGTGGATTCTGCAAGGTGCAGCAATTCCTTTTAAATGAGCCACAGGAAAACCCTGCTCTGTACATACCCACTGAAAAAAAAGGCCTCAGTACAGCTGTCTAAGATGCCACATCTAAAGGATGCAACTCATCTATCCTGGGAGTTGTTTTTTTTCAGAAAAAAACCACCCGTACTTACCAGTCAGCCATCCCAGCTAGAAGAGAGAAAGCAGATTTCATTTCCCAGTGAGAAAAACACCTGAAAGAAAGCAGTGAAGGGGGATCAGATGTGGCAATAAGGTTTAGAAAGATTAAAAAAAATAATATTGGCCATTAGATCCTGGTTTTGCCAACCTGCGTTTAGGAGTTTGTTACTCAGTTCCAAGGGAAGGGAGGTGGCTCCCCAAGGAATACTGGGAAAAAACCATCCATTGCAGCAGATGTGGGATGCTGGCAGTGCAAAGATTCCCCAGAGCTGTGTGCACGCTCAGGCCCCTCCTGGAGGTGGGATCCAAACCCAGGTACGTGGGTCACAGCACTCAGCAGTGCTGCAGCTGTGAACTGCAACCTCCAGGAGAAAAAAAAACAAAAAACCTCTTTTATTGATCACGACACCACGTCCCTTTGCCACCAAAAAAGCCCTGGTCAGTGGGGAAATACTGTGTTGAGGCTAAAAACTCTCTGATTTAACCCAGAGGCTGCACGTAGAGAAGAGGTGGGTAGAGCCCTTCCCCGGGGACTTTGCAAGACCAGCTCTGCCACAGGCAGCCCTCAGTCCGCTTCTGTGCGGTCCTCTCTCAGAAACGGTGTCTGCAGCTTGCCTTCAGGCACTTGTTACTTGTTTTGCAAAATTTTGCTGATTTGGGTCTCCACTTGTATGATATTTTTCTGAGGGCAGGAGAAATTGTGGAAGAGTGTCTCAGATTAGGAAGCGCATTGAGACAACACACTATTCCATTATTGAAACTCCCTCTTTACGTTACAGGTGCAAAATACACCTTCAGTTGAAACAGGAGAGCCAAACTGTCTTATCTACCCCATACTTTCTTAGATTCACTGTCTCAGGTACAGGATGTCTAGAACATGGTATTAACCAGTTGATTAGTACCCTAATTAATGGAACCGCTATGAAAGAAAATATTTGTTAAATGCTGCAGAAGAGCACCAGAGGAACTGAGGCCACGGCTGCTAATGTGGGGTAACCAGTGGCAGGACAGGACAGATGAAATCCTCCTTGTTGGCTTGGCTGGCTTTGAGGATTTAAGCAAGAACACTTCTGCTTTCACAAAATAGGAAAAAAGATGAAGAAAGGTAATACTACTTTTTTTTTTTTTCCACAGCAGTTTATTTCCCCTAGGGAGTTCCAGGTCTGGCAAGAGAGATTTGTAATCCCTCTGTGGGATCGAAGGCCCACTGTGGGAAGGGTCTGTATCAAGTGGAGGCCACTTTTCTGCTGGCTTGGGTAAGCCCCAGAGCCTGGTGCCACACTTTCCTGGATTGCAGATCTTCTGGAGGGGAGCAAAATAACTCTGATTCCACCCCAAGCCTCTCCAGGTGAGCTCTGCGTCCTCCTGAGTGCCTCCCACCTGCCCCACACAGGTGGAACAGAGAGGCCACGGCCACTGTGTGAAACTCTGGAGCCAGAGAGGCCACAGGGATGTCAAGCCTAGAGAGAAACTCATATATTTGTACCGAGGGCCCTGAGGAGTCATTCATCACTCCACTTTATTTCCCACCCAGGCTCTCACAGATAAATGCAGGGAGTAAAAGAAGGAAAGATGCTTTTAGCTTGTTCCCTCTTGGCACTGCACCTTGCCCTTTCACCATTGCTCTGTGGCACCTTGGTTTGTGTGGTTGAGGAGCACACCTGGGATCATTCCCGTGTGAGAAAAACCCCTCACCTCTTCCACTGAGGGAAAAGAGGAATTCTGCTGAACTTCATCCAAGGTACTGGTTTTGTGTTTCTGTCGCTCTCTACACCAGCTTTTTAAGATCTGCCAGTTGCACAACCTTGTCTTGCCCGTACTTCCCCTGACTCCTTGGCCCTCTTCCTTATCCCTTGAGACAGGAGGAGCTTTGAGATGCTTTGCATCGTGGCCCCCTCAGTACAGCACACAACCATGGATGGGGGTTTTTGGGAAAACCCCAAGCAGGTGGTGCAAACCTTGATCTGAAGTGGTCTTCCCAGAAAAGTTTAAACGCAGCAGTTGCTGATCTTGAGCGGGGAGTGGATCACTCCTGGCACCAGTGTTCTCTCCCCCAGGGACAAATGTCCATGCAGGTGGCATTTCCCTCAGGCAGCTCCTTCCAGGATTGATCCCTGGTGCTCGGGCACCCCCTGCACAGACCTAGGCCTGACCCCTCTGCCTGTCATCTGATTTTGCAAAGTGTTGATCCAGCCACAGCTTGGAGAAAGAGAGAGATCTTTTCTCTTCGGGTAACCCAATTCCCAAAGATTGGCAGGGCCGAGTGAGATCCTAACAAGCCTCTGATTGTGAAAGCAACCGGGGCAACAAATTCTAAAAGTAGTAGGAGATTTATCTGAACAGCAGGTCCTTCAGGCACAAAGTGCAGTTTCATCAGGGGTATGGGCCAGATACTTCTCCCAGGTACACCAGGCTTCTCTGTAAATCGGAAGAAACTCTTGGAAGCTGATTTCAGAAATATGTGCTGTGTTACTGAAAAAAAAAAAAAA
>WEKY01031535.1:182622-239532 GCA_013390045.1 Picathartes gymnocephalus
GGGTCTCCGCCCACCGCCTCGGTATTTATTGCTCTACAAATTGTAACTTCCTTCTCCTTCGAGTAACGGGCCTGTCGTAAATCAGCGCCGGGCGCGGAGTAACAGCACATCCTGATTCACAGCCCCATCGCTGCAAGATGGGTGTTTGTAAAGTTTATTACAGGCTAAAGTTGGCGGGTGCTTCTAAGAGGGGCGCTTTCAAAGTTTCGCCTGTTTCGTTTTTATGTTTACGCTTAGGTAATACTTAAATTAAAATTGTATCTCCATAAAGATCTTAGACGTCCATATCCGAATATATATAAGAATATATAAATAAATAAATAAATATATATTCCTTCTCCGAGGGTAATTAGCTGCGAGTACGAGTGCTTCATGTGCTTACAAGGATAAAAATCTCAAATACTCGGTGTTACTCAATGGCTTTGCAGGAGGAACGCCGGGTTTATGGCTGAACTGAGGGAAGCCTTAGAAATACCCCGTTAGCAAAAGAATAACAGATCCCTAGCGCGTTCCACTTAAAATGACGGGCGAATTAGGAGATCATTATCAACCGTAATTCTGATTTAGTTACATACGGTCTCGAGGCTCTTCTCTCCCCTCCCCGCCTCCACGTGAAGTGACAGACTCGAAGCGCTCTCTGATTATTACTTTGGGGCTACAAGGAGCTCTGGGGCATCATCAGAAGTATTTCCAGAAAGACTCGGTAGACCACATCTGACGTCCCAGCCCCTGTTAGAATCGGGCCACATCAAAGGGACCCTTTTTGTTTTCAAAAAATGGTCACCAGACAAACTTAAAATACGCAAGAGCGGGCTTAATGTTTTATTTTAGAGATGCCTGAGCGGAGTGAGACGCCTCGGGGCTGCTCGCTACTCAGTTCTGCACCGAGCGAGGCCAGGTAGTTACGGCCCTTGGATATTTCCGTGGGGGTCGGGTTCATATCGTGTGAAAGGAGGGACCATTAATGACAGACCTGTGAGTGTTCCCCTCCCTAATAAGTAGAATCCACATCGCTCGGGAAGCCTGGCTGCGGCAGACGCCCAGGGCGGAAAGATTTGTGGCTGATGGCGCTAATTATGAAAATGTGATCAAGATGGAAACAATTTGAGCAAAAGTCATTAGCGTGTTACTCTTCCACCCGCTGGTCTTTGGGGTTTATGATTGCGGTGGGAGGCGGGAGGAGGATCTTGCGGAGTTTTTTTTTCAGAGCACTAATGAAAATGCCCTGCGAATCCCGAACAGGAAAATGTCAGCTGCGCATCCGCAGGGCGATGCACCAGGCTCGGGACAGAGCCGGGATTTGCTCGAAAGAGATCGCTGTAATTACTGGCCATAATTATGTTTTATCTTCCCTCCAAGCGGTGCCGGTGAAAGCATCTTTCAGGAGACTCGTGGCACGTTAAGAGTTATTTTTCTGCTGCCACAGTTGACTCGTAGCTCGTCAGAGGTTACGAGTCCCCAGGAGACGATTTATGGAGCATCCCCGAGAGAAAGGTTTTCAGAGAGGTTCTTCTTTTAGGAAAGGACTGAAGGATTTGGCCCGCAAGCAACCCCCGCCTCCTCTCACCCCATACACTCCAAAACTGGGGGTCCAGCATGTTTAAGATTTTCATATTTTTACTTGCATGCACTGCCTTAGCTATTTGAATTTCCAGTCAATACGCCGGAACCACTTGACTGCCTGGCAGTGGCATTGTAGGAGAACAGCAATAAAGAATTAATTGTACAAACATTTATCATCCCCAGATCAAACTCTCCTTGTGAGGCTGGGGCTTAACTTGTGAAGAAGAAAAGGGGGAGGAAGAGTGGTAATGGCGGAGAGGGTGCTTGTGGGGTTTTTTTATGTGTTTCCTTTTATTCCAGACGACTGTATAATGAAAATCCTTTTAGCCCTGAAGAACTACTAAATATTAAGCACAGCTTTAAACGGGGAGTAGCTTTCGAGACAGTTTCGTCCTCCTGCCATTCCTTTTAGGAAAAGGTCGTACCCCTCCCCTTGTTTTCCCGCTAGTAAAATCTTCCCTTTTAAAGGAAGTCTTTAACGTGTAAGAAAATCCTCCTGCTCTACATAGGAAGGTCTTTAAAAAAATTTATAGACCTCTTCATGTTCACCAGTTCCGGAAAAAAAAAAAAAATTATATTGATCAAGGTCAAACGCTCGAATTGTGACGTGACTCACTTCAAAGGTGTATTTGTGTGCCCTCCAAGCACATTAATACTAATTATCTCTCAAACACTTCCCCACAACTCCTACTGCCTGTTTCAGATGCAAATCTAATTAACGAGCTGCCTTTGAGGAGCACGCAGGGACAGCGTAATTCACGGAGCTGTTGAACATTTTGCCTTCTTTTATATTTATTTATAGGTAGTTCCATCCTCTTTTGAAAGCGTAGGCAGTGGTGTGAAGCGGCAGGGTAGCCAGGGCAGATCTGCGCCAGCTAATGAGACTTTCCAGGCTCCCGAGTTAAGGGAAAGGATTAGCGACGACTTCTTGCAAATGCACTCAGGGATGTACATTGTAACACTTGCCGGGCCTTGCTTCGTCTAAGTCAATTTGGGAATGATTAAATCGTGCAAGCTCTATCTAAATAACGCGCGTTAGCTGCAAGCGTGAGCTGATTGATTTAGGAATGACTGTTTGCTCTCCTCATCGCGGGCAGAGCCGGGGACACGCACACGCTGAGCAAATCCCGAGTGCGAGCCGCGGGGGTGGTTTTTTTCTCCCCCCCATCACCTCCTGGGGAGCCGGGACCCCCTCCCTCGCTCCTCTGCCTTTAGCACTCGCGCTTCTCAAAGGCACCTCCCGAAGATGTTCTCTTGGAGCATCCTCCCCCGCCTCCGCGGAGCGCAGGGGCTGCGCGGGGGGCGCGGCTCTCGGCGGAGGGTCCGCGGCCGCTCCGCGCTGGCGGAGGGTGCAGGCGGCCCCCCGTGCGGGGGTGCGCGGTGGCGGCAGGGAGGGAGGGAGGGAGGGAGGGAGAGCGATGCTGTGTAATTTTATCCACGCTGCACTCTGGGAGTTCACACGAGACTGATACCTTTTGCCTCCCCTGCTCTGTATCAATTGGTCGCAGATCAGGCTATTGTTGCAGGAAGCTGCTTTTATTTCTATGCTCCGTCGATCAACTATTTCCCCCGCAGTCTCCTGCCGAAATTCAGCGGCTGCCTCCCTCCCTCTCTCCCTCCCTGCCTCTCCGTCTCTCACGCATGCCGTCTGTCTATCTGGAAAGCCAAGGAGAAGGCTGAGCACGGCAGCTCCGTGTAACACAAACAGCTGGGACTCTTCGGTGGCCTTTGCCGATGTCTATTGATTTAAGTAAATCTGAGACAGATAAAAGGGCCGGATCGAGGCTGATAAAACCTTGCCAATGCCGCACGGCTCGGAGCAGTGCGCGCTCGGCATCTCCGGAGTGCTGCTAGCAAGACGGCTTTAATGGCACCGCGGGTGCCACTCGCTGCGAGCCTCGCCCTCCCCAGCAGACTAAGCGCTGCGGCCACCATGCCACAATGGTTATAATTTGGATCTTGTTCCTGACTCTGTTGCAGGAGCCGTGGTCCCCAGGGCGGGCCGCGGCCGTGCCCGAGGCCGCCGGAGCCGCCCCCCGGCCGCGCCGGGATGCGGGGGGACGCGGCGGCGTCTACGAGCACCTCGGGGGAGCGCCCCGGCGCAGGAAGCTCTACTGTGCCACCAAGTACCACCTCCAGATCCACCCCAGCGGCAGGATCAACGGCACCCTGGAGAAGAACAGCGCCTTCAGTGAGTACCGGGCTCGCCTCGCCCCACACCGCTGCCCCCGGGCCGGGCCGTGCGGGGATGGGGGTCCCCCGCCCGCACCAATCGCGCTCTGCCCCGGCGGCCAGCTGGTGCTGGACGGGGCGGACGGGGCCGCTCCCGCCTCTGCTGCTGCCCCGCGCTGCCCGCTTCCCGGCGGGGACTCGGAGCATCCCCCGGGCTCGGGGCTTTGGCCCCCTCCCCTCGCCTCGGCGTCCCGAGAGCCGCCCCGCTGGCTCCGCCGGACGCGCAGCTCCCCTGTCCCGGGGCTGGCAGCACCCCCGGTCCTCGAACCGGGCCGGGAACTCCCGAGCCGGCCCCGTAGGGTGCGGGGACCCGGCCGCCGGCGGAGGGTCTCTATCCCCCCGGGGCTGAAGGAGACCCCCGAACCCCAAGTTTCCCCGACGGGGCCCGCGACCCCGCCCTGCGCAGCGCGCCCGAGCTGTCACTTGGCTCGCCGGGCCGCGGGCTTCCCACGCCAGCCCTGCCCCAGCCCCGGTGCCCGGCTCCTCCCCGGGACCGATCCCGGAGCCCTTTGGGGCTGCCCGCGTCTCCCCCGTCCCGTCCCAGCTTGGTTCCCGCGGGGGGCTTGAGCCTCCACCGGCTAAATCACATCTGTCCCCTCTGACATGTGCCGGGCAGCGGCGGTAATTAAGATGAAAGCGGATCCGTCGGCAGCGAGGGGGTTTGTGAGGGAGGAGAGCGGGGCTCAGCACCGGGGGAGCCCCCGGCGCCCCCGCACCCAGCCCGGGCACAGCCCCGGCCCCGCCACCCCAGGATGCGTAAATCCCGCCTGGTGATGGCACACAGAGATAGGGAGACCTCAGGGATCTGTCTGAAGTCCATAAAGGAAAACCGCTATTTCCTAGAGAACCCCCCCTCGCTGTCCCAGCCCGGAGGAGGCATCCTCAAGCAGCGAACGGGTGCCTGATTCAAACCAGCTGTGCCAAAGCCAGCCCAGCTCTCCCAGGCCAGCAATCCAGCTCTGCACAGGGAACAGGCCCCCGGCTCTGCCTTCAGGCTTTCCAAAAGGCAGCAGTGGGTTGGGGTGCCAGGATCACCCCTTGCTTCCAAGCACTCCTAGAAAATACAGAGCCATCAGGCCATGGCTGGAGAACTGAGAGCAGGGTTGGAGCGAGCCAGGCACATAGAACAGCATCTCCTGAGCCGTTTGTGCCTCCATCAGTGTCCTGGCACCTTTGGCTGAGCATTTGGGCAGGTATTTGCACCAGCCTTGCCTGTGACACTTCTCATGTTGCACGACCCCATTGTGGACGGCCTGAAAATCTCCTCCCTTTTAATTTGTCTCAGACAGTCGTGCAGTCGTCGTCTGGAGGGCTGCATTGACCTCCTAAACTCAAGCCCCTTTCACGATTTTGTACACGGCTCTAAAATGCAGCGGCCTCACTCTGTTTCACCCTCTGGGGACCTGAGCAAGGGCTTTGTCCTGAAACGGGCAGCTTTGTGACTGGCTTCAATAAGTCAAGAGCTCTTGTGGTCCTAAGCATTAGAGAGGATTTAAACTTTTTTATACACACATAGGATTAAGTGGACCTCTAGTTCAGTGTCAGGTCTTCTTCATTTTTGGAAGGGTTCAGTCTCAACCAGACATCTCGGGGTTTGTTGCCCACCTTGTCTCGAGCAATTCCCGCATCATCCGTGCTTCGTGTCGTTTCTAATAATAATGATTTCGTTCACGTGATTGCACAGATTTTTTGTGTGAGCTAGTGGTAACTGCGAGATCACACTCCTCAGGTAAGCAGCCGTGCAAATGTACCTCAAAAAATTGTGCCTGAGCAATAACACATCTCCTAATTCTGTTCCTAGGTATTCTGGAAATAACTGCTGTGGACGTTGGAATCGTTGCCATCAAGGGCCTGTTCTCTGGCAGATACCTGGCCATGAACAAGAGGGGCAGACTTTATGCATCAGTAAGTTTTACTGAAGCCTGGCACATGCCTGTCATTTCCTGTGGGGGGAACAGGTCTAGTGGGGAGCACTGATTTCTTATAAATCCACATTTCTAGAGAAGAGTAATGTTACGAGAGGTTTTTGCCTGGAATTGTTACAGGCAACCAATCAGTGTATTCTTAAAAGTGGGGAAAAAGCTGTGCTCTGCCTTTCTTACTGCCTGGACAGCCACGGGGATGTGGGATGGCAGAATTGTCCATATTTTACGTGGATCTTGGATGCTGGCAGAGATGTGTCAGATAAAGGATGTGCAGAAGTAACCGAGCATTGATGCTACAGGAGAGCAACCTTCTGATGGGAGCTTCTTTGCACAGAGCTTTTGGGTGGCCACTGAAAGAATTTATAGGTACTAAAAGGCAGGGCTATAGCAAGGAAAGCAAGAAGGAGAAGATGCAAGAATATAAAGGTGAAAATAAACACCTTACTTTACTCCTTGGACCTAATTTTTTGCCCAGATCTGTGAGGTGAAATCTGGGGTGTGCTGATATAAGTAGAGCCTTGCCTTTTCAGCCCGCACAGTATTTCTCCTGAGTGAATAAAACACTTCAGCTTAGACTTCTTCACACTCAGGGACACACCACGGCACGTTCGTCAGCGTGTACCACACACATTATCTCCCTACTTGAATTTCTTCCATCGTCCTTGATTACATCCCAGCCATCTCGTGATCTCTTACTGCAGGACAGCCAAACCGCGCAGTTTCTCCGTGAATCCTGGGGCATGGAAGTAAATTCGGAGAGGGGAAATATGGCTGAGGTGAAGTTTGCTCCCTGCTCGGAGTCATGAGATGTAATTCTGTTGATTTGAGCAGCAGGACATACCCTCGAGCAGTGTGATCTTTTCCCATGAGATCGCAGCCTAGGTGACACAATCAACTCCACGCCTCCCCAGTTTGACACATTCAACCCCACCTTTTCAGGGCTGTTCTGGCAGTGTTTGCGGCCCAGTTTCTCTAACGTGCCTCACGTGATGCTCACTGATTAAGTGGCCTGCGTGCAAAGATGAGGGTTCTTGGCTGCTGCAGGGAACCCGACCACAAACGATTTTGGCAAAGGAAAATACAACTGAAGAGGAAGGAGGGCAGGGTAGCTCTGCTTGCCAAAGTTAAGGCTGCCCACTTCTGTGCTTCTGGTTAATATTCTGATTAGAATGGGTGTCTTTTTTGATGGTCCTCCTCCATCAGCTCAGAGCTAGCATCTGCCCCAAAGAAATTATTTGAAAGGATGATTTTTTCTTTTTTCAAGTTCTTTCCCATCTTTCACTCTTTCTTCTCCAAAAAAAATTTTTTTTCCTTCAGATTGCTTAAACTGAATTAAAATAAGACTAAACAAATTCTAAGGAGCAAAAAGCTCCTCTCCTAAAAGCCAGTAGTAGGATAGCTCTGAGACTCCTTTTCTCCTGGACTTCCCTTTCTAGTGTGAAGAGCATCAGACCATCCTGAAGTTTGTTCATCTGTCTTCTACCAAATAGTATCAGCCGTGAAAGGTTTCTGTATAACTTGAATAGATAATTTGTCCTCTTCCAGCTCGAGTTTGAGAGAGACTGTTTCAGACTTGTGTTTCGGAGCTGGAGGGACAGTCCAGGGAAAGCAGGAAGGGGTGAGAGCTTAGCTCAGGAGAAACTTCCTGTCTTTGCTTGCCTGTCAAGCAACTTTACAGATATTGCAGGCCCAAGACCCTGTTCAAGGCCCCTGTTTCAAAAATCTGACTAACTCAGGGATAATTATCCAGGGAGCATTTCATGAAATCGTACTGGAAATAACTCCGTTATCCCTCGGCTCACCAATTTTCCCACGTCTACAAAGTGGGTTTGTTGAGCCTGCAGAATTCCTTTGTGCCCTCAGCAGATCGTGATAACCCTCTCGATCTATCCTGTGTGATAAACCCTCCCAAAGCCAGAAGGGAGGCAGGCAGCAGGACAAATCCACCTACATCTGGTGGCTGCGTGGGCTCCAGCACCACAGCATCCGAAACCCTTGTCCTTGCAAGGAAGGGCTCTTCCGTTTCCCAGCTGGGAAGCTGGGACATGTGGAGTCTTTTAAAATCTTGTTAAACGCCCATCAGTGTTCCTGGGGAGTGAACAGCATTAAAGACATGTTCTTAGTGGGGTCTAGGGCTTTTCTGGCCCCAGCCTGGCTACCTGTGCCCTTTCCGTGTCCTCCAGACAAGGAAAAATAAAAACCCATGGTGGTGGTTCCCTTCTGCCTCTGTGCTTCACATGTGTTAGACCCTGAAAACTTACTCCCATAGCTGGAGCAAGGATGGGTTTGGAGTAAAGGAAAGGTGGATGGTGTGGGAGGTCCTTTGTGCTGGTTCTCCTGCTCCCAGGATGGGGGAAGGAGTTCCTCGTGCCAGGCTTTTGCAGAGCTGTCTCTTAGCCAAGGAGCGGGTGAAAAGGGGCAAATGTGGACAGATCACGCGGAATGTGAGCACCTGGGATGGGTGTGTGTTCTGTCTTACAGTTTGGGGTAAAGGAGCAGCCTGGCGTTCGGGAGGAGCACACTGATAGGCAGAGTGTGTGCTTTCATTTTGTTGTGCTGACAGAGGAGCTCCGTAAAGGTGTGGTTTACTGCTCAAATATCCCCTCTGAACTCGGTGTCACTGGCTACAGGTGTACGTAATGATTAATACACCAACTGAAGATACACACTTGACATTACGCTGTAGGATTGTACCTTTTCAATTGATGGCAGAGGTTGGTAGGCAGCAATTAAATCATCTGTCCAGTTCACAGCTGCATTAAATTCATGAGCACAAAAATAATTACAGCTGAACAATCAGCAGAGCCATTCACTCCTATTCACACGTCGTTTTTTTTGTTTTCAGTTGGGTTTTGGGGTCTCTGATGCACAGAGTGTGCTCACACCACTGACAGGGAGCACCTTGCTCTGGCTCGGCGCTTCCCTCCTGCCTTTTGTAGCACCGGCCTGAGGTTTTCTTACCAAGGGCGTCGCCGTGCTTGTCCTAAAACTGAGGAGAGCCTGGCTTAAGAATTTTTTTTTCTCGTGTTTCCTTTGCAGGAGAGTTACAACTCTGAGTGTGAGTTCGTGGAGAGGATCCACGAGCTGGGTTACAACACCTACGCCTCCCGCCTGTACCGGACTGTGCCCAGCAGGGCGGGCACCAAGCGCAAAGCCAGCGCCGAGAGACTCTGGTACCTCTCGATCAACGGCAAAGGACGACCCAGGAGGGGCTTTAAAACGCGCAGGACACAGAAATCCTCTCTCTTCCTGCCCAGAGTGCTGGATAACAAAGACCATGAGATGGTCCGACTGTTCCACACGAACGCGAAATTCCGGGAGAGCCTCCTGAAGGCCCCGAGCAAGAACCAGCGCAGGAGGAGAGGACACTGATGGGCTGGGAGGAGCTCGTGTCGGGGGTGGGAGGGACTGAGAGCCTTCGAGATGCTCCTAAAAAACCTCACAGCTGTGGTTGTTCGGGAGGCATTAACACGGACGGGTTTCATACGCTGTGTAATATAACCGAAAACTACATCGCTTGCTTTTAGCTATTGTAGGATTGTTACCTGTGGGGAAGGAGATGGGAGATAAACTGAGGCACACTCAAAGGTAAATTAGCTGGAGGTAATCATTTTGTCAATGACTTTCACGTTTTCTTTTCTTCAAAAAAAAAAAAAAAAATCGTTTTTATTTCAAGTATTTTCATTCTAATTTGCCATAGGCTGTTATCTCAGTGATGCTGTCCTCCCAGGCCATATGGATATCTTACACTTTCCAAATTTATGTCCACAGAGAAAGTGTAGCACTTCCACGGCTCTTCTGGCCATAAGAGGCTACATTCTTACTTTTACGTAATACAGGAGTTAGAAAACTTGCGGATTTTTTTTTAAATTTACATATATTTATTTTTATTTTATGACCAGCCATTATCAATCATGCCTTTTCCAAGAGAAATAAGACTGTCAGCTACTTCAAACACTTCAATAGACCTACACATTACCAGATAACTCTTGAATTTGTTAAACTAAAACTTCAAGACACCTGACCTTGTCCTTTAAATAAATGAATGTTGCTAAAGTGGCGTTTGCATTGGTCAGGCTTTGGCAGTGTAAATCTGCTTAGCAACTGATGAATCTTCTCTTAGAACAGAACTCAAATATGATGTGAAAGAGAGTACGTTCAGATGGGATATTGGGAAGGAATTTTTCCCCATGAGGGTGGCGAGGCCCTGGCACAGGCTGTCCCATCCCTGGAAGTGCCCAAGGCCAGCCTGGATGGGGCTCTGAGCAACCTGCCACAGTGAAAGGTGTCCCTGCCCATCTCAGGGGGTGGAATGGGATGAGATTTAAGGTCCCTTCCACCCCAAACCATTCTATGAGCCTGTGATTTTCCTGCTGCGATTCTGGAAGTTAACTTCTTGAAATCTGAGGGGAGTCCACATTACGGATTTGATTTTGAGCAAGGGGTGAAGCTTTAAACATTTCTCTTGGCATCCAGGAGATGACAGAGTAGTACAAAAATTGAGATGTGCTTGACAAGCACAAATGATGGTAATGAGGTCTGGCCTCGTGCTCTTCACTTCCCAGAATGGGGCCCTGACAGAGCACAGCTGGGGAAAAGAAAGACTGCACCGAAATAAACACTCTGAATTTAACCAAAGATCTGTAAGTTATATCTGACATTTACACAGGAACAGACACGGGTGAATCCCATTCTTGGTCATATTGAGGAAAAAAAAGGCCTTCTTGTGGGCTGCTATCGAGTATGCCCATTTAAATGTGCTCATTTAAAAGCAGGTGGTGAAAATCTTCCATTCACTGAGAGGTAAAATCTGTGAGAGAGAGAAGTAAGATGAGTCCACAGAATGAGGTGACCAAACCTAGGTTTAGCACTGCTTACATCCCTGGGAGGATGAAACCAGAAAGGTGTTTTTTATATCAAATAATGTGCTCCATTCCTTCCACCCTCGTTTCTTTTCTGTAATAGTCTAACAAAGGAAGAAACTATGTTTAAATAAGAAAGTCAAAGTTCCTTGATCTCTGTTCTCCTTTATGCTGAAATAATGTAAAAAGACCCTTAAATGATGTACATTAAATAGTGGTGCACACAGAATAGACCTAGGTTTAAAGAAGACTATGGAAAACCTTGACGCGTGTTCCCAATTTTTCCTGCTTTTACAAAATAACCAAAACCAGTGCTGGGCTCTTCACTGAGTTAATCAAGCAGCCTCATGCCAGGAGCCACTGTGCAAAGAGGAAACAGAGAGACTGAAAAAGAAACAGAAGAATTCAGGTTTTCTGTTTGTTCACACCACGCAGGGCCCAAATTGCTGCAGGGTCCAAGGTGCCTTCTGAAAGTTGGTCGTAACAGGGAAGAAAATCAAGTTTTGCCTCCTGGGCATCAGGGCGGTTTTGGGGACACCCTGTTGGGTCTGCCAGTTCCCCTATCTCAATTCCCAGTGTCACTTCCCAACAAAAGTGGGAGCTGACTGGGCAGGAAAGGGGGAGGCGGGGAGCCCTCCCAGCTCTCCAGCTCCAGGAACAAAACGCAAGGGAAGGAAAATGTCAGCAAGCCCAGCTGGCAAAGCAAAGAAGAGACACAGCTAAAGGTGAAGAGAGGCAGTTTCCCTCGTGTCTAATTTCTAAATAAATACATTTAAAATATTCACTTAGACTTCTTTCAGACTGACTTCACCTCAACTCGTAACAAAACCAAGGTCCAGTCTCAGCTTTCCCTCCCCTAAAATTGCTGTGGTAAAGGTAATGGCTGCTGACTGCTTCAGGTAGTTTTTGATACAGTCCTGATGGTCTGAAGAAAATGAACAAACTCCTGTTTCCCATGACACAAAGATGCATCTTCACCCCTGCTCCAAGTCCAGTTCCTATGAAACCTTTACTCTTCACTCCCAGCTTTCCTCAGGGGCAGGTGTTTGTGCTGGCTGTATCCCTTGCTTTGCTGCACCTCTGTTTTTAGCAATTTTTCCTCTCATTCTTTTCTCCTGCCTCTCTTTTCCAGGTGGCCCAGCTCCCTGCCATAAAGGATCAGCAGGTAATTGCTGTGGATGATACAGGAATATCACTATTTACAAAACACTTGCTTACTCCTGCCTTTGTTTGGAACTGTATTTCATGTTTGGAGAAATATTGTTTTAACCACTTTCCCATACAAAATTTCAATGAAGTTAAGCTTTATTCATGAATTAATATCCTTATTTCAGTGTTAGTTTTCATCTCAACAAATTCTAAAATGCTAACACTGAAAAAGAAAGGAGAGGGGAGACAAAATAAAAAAAGAATTAACTGGTTGGACACAATGGCACTTTAACTACTGCAGGTAAGTGATGATTTTCACATCAGCCTAAAACAATTTCATCCACATTCTTAGGATTTTTCTTTGCTCAGTCTCATTGCAGCAATTCAAAGGAGATGGCTTTGGGATTTGTCTCTCTTTTTTTTTTTTTTCTATCTTTTAAGAAACATTAATGTCCTTGTTGAAATGCTTTTCATTACAGACATTCATTGCTTAATATTCTTTTAGCAACCTTGAATTCCACAGTTCCCAGACACTGACAGGCTGAAATCCTATTCATGATAATAATCCCAGTTGTATTCTCTATCCCATTTTATTTATTTGGACCAGAACCATAGGGGATGCCTTAGAGGAGGAAGTAGATTTGAGCAATTTTCTCCTTAGGATTAAAACATCAGGACGTGTTTCCTCTTTTAAAAGGTTCTTGAGTGAATCTCTACCTTTCCCCTGTCCAGGCTGTTACCAGGATTTTCCTTCTTTTGTGTTTTTTGAGGAAGACGTAAACTTTACCCCTTTGGGGGCTGCAGAGTTCCTGCAAACTCCACACACTCCAGAGCACAGAGCTGTTGCTGATCTCGCCCTGGAGCCAGGAGACAATGCTCACCACAAATTCATTGCCTTCTCCTGGGCCTACCTGCTCTACCTGCTCCCTGCTTGAGCAGAGGGCTTGGAGCAGATGCCCTCCAGGGCTCCCATTCATCAGCTTCTGTGATTCAGTGATTAGCTGTCCTTCATTCAAACTGATTATCAGTTGCCTGTGGATGCTCAGATTCCTGCTGGCCGTTTTGGAGTCCAGTTCCCTCTCCCAGCCCCTCCAATTTGTCTCCATTCACAAACCAAGGCTGCTGCTCAGTTTGGGATCAGTAGTTCTCCAGCCCACTCTAACAATCTGCTGGACTGTTCTCTCCCTTAAGATCACTTAACTGCACCTTCAGCAGAGTTGTCCTATTGCCAGGTATGAACAGGAATCAAGCAGCTGGTGCATGTACTTCCAAAAATTATCTTTTCAGCTTGTTCTTCTGCACCATCTCTTTCCCACCCTCCACAAGGTACCTTTTCTTCATCTCCTTCAACTCCTCCCCACGGTAAAGGTATCTCCCTTGGTGCCATTTCTAGCACTTTGCAGAACCATTTCCTCCCAGTTTTGTACTTCTAAGAAACGTTGTTCATTAGAAGTTGTACAAATTATGCAATTTTTTTTTTTTTTTTTTTTTTTTTTACTTTCCCGATCACTGATGCATTACTCGGACTTGAATGTCATTGTCCTTTCACGAGGCACAAGACAGTGAATTGAGAGGTTTTAGCAAAGTTTTCATTTCCTTGCTTCCAGACAGTGGGCACACAGCCTGGTCCTTGACTTCTCGATTTATGTCTGGAGCAGATATTTTAGTTCCTTTAATCCTTGCTTTAGCCCATCACACCTCAGTGCAACAACCTCATGTAAAATATCCTGCCCTCTGGTGATTATGTTGTGACTTTTGTGCCTGTCTCATGGTAAAAAGCAAGAGTTCTGCTCGAAACATGAATAGCTCCTCCATGTCGAATAACTAAGTCACAAAGCAGGAATTGTTTCCAAATTTACCCACACCTTTTTTTTTTTTTTTTTGCTGCACTTTCTAAGCATGGATTCTTCTTCTCTTTGAGCATCATTAATTTGCCATCCTGAGATCATATTCTGGTAATTCTGTGATTTTTCTGACTCTTGGTTTCACCACTTTCTAGAGGGCTGATAATCATTCCTACAAGCCCTGCTCCTGCCTCAGCAAGAACAGCAGTGAACTCCATTTCTATTTAGAAACTGCTTCACATTTATTCCCTCAGCATTTAGAAGAGGGCCTGGTGGCATTTCTCAAGGTAATCTTATTTAATTACAAGGAATGTACAAAATCTGTTTTTCTCAGTCACCACAAGCATGAAAACAATGCTAGAGGGGATGTTTTGTTCATACTCCTTAATTTTGTTCATACTCTTTAACAGCACTAACCAGCCCCCAAACCCTCTCAGTTTTGAGTCCTTTTGTGAGCTCCTGGATTTCCTGCTTTACTTCCTGACGTTTCCACTTTCTTCTCTGCTTTTCTTCCACGGATGTACAACCCTCTGGAAAACAAAAGGCAAAGAAATCCCTTTGGCCACACGTGTGTCCCCTTTGGATGCTTGCATGGGCCTGGTGTTGGAATGGGGCTGGTGTTAGTTCAGCTATTCAGTCTACAAGGCTCAAGTGTTTCTTATAATTGTCTGACTCGAGGATGTGGTCACACCCCCAGCTTTCAGGTTTTCTCCCATCCAGAGCAGTTCAGGGTGAAGAAAAAAAAATCTCTACAACAGAACCGTTACAACAGGCTGATATTCGCCAACAAATCCTTGATTCACAGCCTCATCTGTAAATATGAACTCAGAGGAGCAGGCAAGTAAATATATTAAAGTTGTAGCCAGGTAGGGCAATAAATGAGATATCGCAGAAAAATGCCTTTGGAAAAAGCCTCTTTGAGTTGCATTGAAAACCTTCCCCCTGAGCACCCTGCCACCACTGAGCACTGATGTCCAGAACCTCCCTCAGACCTAAACAATACCCTCAGAAATTAAAGCTCCTAATTAATAACATCAATGAAGGCTTTGAATCTTCGTGCTTATTTGTATCTGACATAAAGCACAAGATTCTTCATTCTTGTATGCCCGTGTATCTCACAGTTACATGGAATTTTCCTCTGGAAAAAAAAAAATGTATAACATTAAAAATCTGGACTCCTTCTCCTGGCCTCAAAAGCTGAGGGAGAGCACTAAAAGAGAGAGGTTTGCAATGTACTTCTCCAGAAGTGAATACAGACAAATTAGGCCAAGCCTTTCTAAGTTTAGTGATAACAAAAATCTCTGATTGCTATATTGATACAGCAAACACATTTGCACCTTTGGGCCCAAAGCAAATCAGATTCCACATAATGTTTACACTCCTGGAATTGAAATGCTTCCATATTCATTTCAATATTAATTACTAGTGACATGCTGAAGGTCTTGTTAAGAGAAACATTCAGTTAGGACAACTCTTTATGCATTGTTGATTGTGCAGAATTGTTTTCTAAGAAGCAAAGAATATCATCTTATTAATCTGCCAAAAAGATTTTGATAGGAACTGCTGAGATCTGTCCTATCAAAACAAAAATCTGTGCACAGAGGGACCTGACTGACAGCTTCTTCTTCTCCTCCTTTGAATGCAAAGTATTTCCCTTGGTAACAAACATAGCAGCTTTCTCCTGGCTGCAAAAGAAGTCTCTTTTAGCAGGAAAATGCACCAAAAAAAGAAGCCTTTCCAGCCCAAACTCTTCCATGGTTCTCTGTGGAAAGGTAAGGCAGAGGGGGAGGATGCTAACCTGTCAGAACCAGGAGACTGCAAAGGGTATCTCCCAACGAAGCAGACCCTGGCAGATATTCCTGCATCTTCTGGAGCTGAACAAGAGGATGCGAAATGTCTTCAGTCACCCCTTGGTTGCTGCTGGTCTCCTCTGCTGCACAGACCTTCAGGGACTGAGGAATTATTGTTCTCCTTCTGTTCTGGTAACGGCATTTTAAAAAACCATCATGGATTCCTGATCTGCTGCTGCCAGGGGCGTTTTTCCAAGCAGTGAATTCCTTTATTTGCCCACAGGAAAAATTAGCTGCAGGTGTGGAGATGAGCAAGGTGAGGGAGGTGCCCTCCTTCGTGGTTGTTTCTCGTGCTTTTCACTTACATAGCCTGAGAAGGCACCTGGGATGGGAAATGGATGTTCTCACCCACATCCACGATGTGCACACAACCCTTGAACGCAAACTGAGACAAGGAAGGAAACGCTGCCACCTGCAAATGTCACTTTTTTCATTGTGGCCATCAAAATGACAACAAAAAGAAGGGATCGGCTTCTAAAATACGAACGAATAGGACCCCAAAATACAAAATGAATACAAGCAGATGCATAAGTATCTAGGTGTAAAAATTTGACTTGAATTTGTCGTATTTTTCTCCAATTTTAGGCCAAAATTTTTTTTTTTTTTTTTTGGTAAGAAAAAGGTGCCTTGTTTTTTGGATGTGCTCAAAAAACAGCACTGCTCATAAGGATGATGTTGGAAAAGTTTATTTCAGCAGCATGAATTAGCAAAGCAGAGCGAAGAAGAGAGGAAAAATATGTATAAAACCCTAGGGAGATTTTGGAAACTTTTTCTCCTGTGAGAACAGTAATACAACAAAACTGAATATCTCGGATAAGGTAGCAGTCCTTTCCCACATATGTGCCTCCTCTTCTATTAAAGATTTGCTCTCTTCCTCCATGGATTTTCAGAGGTAAATGCTTTCCATAGGAAGGAACCGTATGGAACTGATTGATCTTTATTTCTTTCTAAAGCTATCTTAAACAGTCCTTTGAAGTTTGCCAGTTCAAATGTCTCCTGTTCCCTTTCGGCAGGTTTGAAGGATTTGGGAAGGTGAACAAGCAGATCTATAATTAAAGAGCAGTTGATGGTAACTGCCCTCCTTTGTGAGCATTCTCGGGCCACCTCCAAATTTAGATGCTTGAAGAGAACCGTCCCATTTTAGTCCTGCAATAGTTCAGATGCCACCGCTGCATAGCAGAGGGGAAGCCTTTCTGAAATCCAGGAAACATCCCCTTTCTGGCCACAAAACATCGCGGTTTTTGTTCAAGGTCTTCACTTTACAGGTTAAAGAATTTTTTTTCCCCCCCACAGTGTCAACCCTAAATGCTGTGGTGCCTTTATTGCTGAAATTGGTGGATTTGAAGAACAGTGATGAGAACTGTGAGGAGAATTTACAGACATCCTGGTGCTAATGCAAATGTAAGAAACACAGGGCAGTGGGGATGGCTGCAGAGCTCCTGGGGGGGGACCCAGACCCCGTGGGATGTGCAGTTCTACTGGCTTGGAAATATCTCTGGCATCAGCTCCTTGATTTGCAGATTTTTGTCTTGAAACGAAGAAAACCAGGTCTGTCAGTATCAAAATATCACAGGATTTCACACTTTGAGAGGAACGTCTTTTTCATTGGAAATATCCTTTTTCTTTCACTTGGAGACAATGCTCTGTTGGAAGTACTTCATGTAAGTTTGGTTATTCTGCCCAATAATACCTCACATGTGACAACCAGCCAGGAGTTTACCTTAAATCAATTCTTACCTTTAGAAATTACTCCTTGCATGAATTTTGGAGGGAGAAATGGGCTCATTCACCAAGTGTGACCAGAACTCAGTGCCTTTGGATGCTTCATTAAGAAAGAATCGACAGCAGGTCACCGCCTCACCTTCCTTTTGTGTTTCCACGAGGGAGAGCCACACAAATGTTACTTTAAGGAGCCAGAAATGAGCCAGTCTGGAAGAAGTCTCCTGAGAGAGTGTCACTAGAGGATAGGTGACACACATGGCTGGGCGCAGCATAGCTGTGGTGTGACCCTGCTTTACACTGCAGACACTGGGGGCTCACAGGCATCTGCTGCTCAGACCGTGAAACCAAATGAAAATTATTCTTAAATCCTTAGACATTTTTTTTCGTGGCAACATGGGTCTAAAACTACAGCAGCAGAAACTGAGTTTATTTGTGTCCCATAGTCTGGCTGCTCCGAGTATCTGTTACCCATATTCAGTAGTGCATATGGAAAGAAAAAAACCCCTCAGGATCAGATTAACCCTTTCTTTCCCCAGTTCTGATTGAAGAATGAGATGTATTTCAAGTGTTTTACTGGACATGTGTTCAAAAATAGCCACTAAAACTGAGATTCTCTATTATTTTTCCAGGATGGTAAAACAAAGATTCTCAGAATTGAGTCAGAGAGGTCTAACAAGACCTTAGAGAGGTTAGACAAGCATTTGCTTTCTTGATAAACCTTGGAGACAATCTAGGTTATGTTCCATGTAAAGAACCTGACGGTTAAACAAAGGAAGAATTACACTTTTTTAGAAACTAGTGAAATAATTGGTGAAAAATGCTATGGGAACACTGAAAGACACTTTGTGCCTCTCTTCCATGCAACGCTGGTAAAACAGAATTGGAAAGGAGACATGGGCAGGTAAAAATGCAAAGAGAGAGAAGAAAAATCCTCTTACACCTTGAGCTGCTCTTGTGGTTCTGCTTCCTCCATGAGACTGATGGAGGAAAAAGAAGAGAAGGGGCAGGTGGGGAGAAAAAAGAGAATCAGTTTAGCAAACTGCCCTGGAGAGCCCTGCCAGGTGAAGGCCAGCGGGTTTTTATTCTGCACACCCTTCCAGGACTAAAGCCTCCTATCTGAGACAAACAAAATGCATATTTTCACACCAGTGACATCACCCACGTGTCGGCGTGACTCTTCTGTTTCACTTATTTCTGAAACAAGCTCGTACTTTCTGTTTGGCCAGACTGTGGTGGCCAAACAGGGATCTAGTTAATGGATGCAAAGCCTGGTTCTCATCTTTGGGGGCACACGTGTGCTTGCACTTGGAGGCTCCATGGCAAGGGAAGTCCTTTGTGTTATGCCAGGAAACGATGGGATGAGGCTCTTGGAGCCCATCCTTGCACTTGGAGG
Organism: Picathartes gymnocephalus; assembly: GCA_013390045.1. Classification (NCBI taxonomy): domain Eukaryota; kingdom Metazoa; phylum Chordata; class Aves; order Passeriformes; family Picathartidae; genus Picathartes; species Picathartes gymnocephalus. The sequence goes on from WEKY01031535.1 coordinate 201,163, forward strand.
CTCCATGGCAAGAGAAGTCCTTCGTGTTATCCCAGGAAACGATGGGATGAGGCTCTTGGAGCCCATCCTTGCACTTGGAGGCTCCATGGCAAGGGAAGTCCTTCGTGTTATCCCAGGAAACGATGGGATGAGGCTCTTGGAGCCCATCCTTGCACTTGGAGGCTCCATGGCAAGGGAAGTCCTTCGTGTTATCCCAGGAAACGATGGGATGAGGCTCTTGGAGCCCATCCTTGCACTTGGAGGCTCCATGGCAAGGGAAGTCCTTCGTGTTATCCCAGGAAACGATGGGATGAGGCTCTTGGAGCCCATCATGGCAGCCTGGACAGGAGCCCCAGGGCAGTCCTGCAGGTGCTGGTGAGGAACTAAAAGAAACCAAAATAAATCAAAAGAAACCAAAATAACCCAAACGCGAAGCCGAGCAAAAAGGCTGTTCCCATCCCCAGTGGGTACCGTGACTGTGCAGGAGTCGGGGCAGTAGAACCAGGATTACATTTCAGGAATTGGCTCAGCTCTACAACCCTGCTGTATTTCAGCTGCTCTTCTGCCTCAGTGGTAGCACAAGGCAGCATTTTCAAATAACTCTGCGTTTCAGAGAGGAGGTTTTCTTGCTCCTGCAAAGATACAAACCTGCCAACAGTTCCAGGACTATTAGGGCTCTGTGAGATTTCTTTCTCCTTTTTGCTCCCAACTACAAGCAAAGGTAGGTCTCTCCCTTTCTGAGTGGTTTTTGTGCAAATCTTTGCATAGCTTCAGTACACTTGGTAAGAGGGGAAATGGTTTTGAGCCAACTGAATTAATTGCAAATTGATTTAATGGGTTCAGCCACCGAATCTGAGTAACCAGGGTTTTGAATAACTGAGATACTTTTCAGTGTAAGCAATAAATGCCAGGGATAGAGCTGTATTATAGGCAACAGAGACTATGACTGAGCTTTGGATAATCAAGATTCTACTTTGTATCATGTATACTTTGGCAGCAGCTGATTCCTGTAGGAATAAGAAAGTAAGAACATGTGCAAACTGCAGCACGACACTACCACTGTGACCTTGTCAACAACTTCAAGGTCATCATTAGAAAATCCTTCAGCTTTTTTTTTTCTTCTTTTTTTTTTTTTTCCCGCCTAGTTACACGTGGGTTGTTAAGATTTATTACGATCATTGCAAGACAACACCTGCTAAACGTCAAAAGATGCCTGGGAATCTTCAAGTGTTTTGCTAAGGCAAAACTGCGCCTTTCACACAGCTTTTGAGAATCCAGCCTGCTGGAACACAGTCCGGTCTCCACTGACTCAGGGCATTTTGATTCTGATTCTATAATTTGATCACGCCCTAAAGCAGAAGCATAACCACAAGTTTTTGCCCTCCAGACAAATTTATGGCTGTCTAAAATGATCCATTTTTGTTTCCTGGGATTCCTGATATTTATCATACACTGAGTAAGAACTAGATCCTTGGCTGAAGTCAGCTGGCATTGCTCTAATGGCTTTGGTGAAGCTGAGCACTTAACCAGGTGCCTAAGCGCTGTCTAAATGCATTGGGAAAAATTAAGTTTGACTTGTGAAATTTATCCTAAACAAACACGGAGAAAGATCCTTAAGTTCAAGTTTCTAGAGGTTTTTACTGAAAGTCACCACGTGTCTCTTTTGTCTGCACTGCAGGGTTCCTCCCCTACATCACCGTTTTATTTTCAGCTGAGCAATTCTCCCTTTTTGGTTTTTTTTTTTTCCCTTTCCCTGAGCAATGAAACTCTGTCTGCTTTTCACGACTAATATATGGCCCCTGAGTGAAGGCAAGGCTGTGATTCAAATCAAGGGTTCTGTTGACATTATAATCCTTAGGAGCGCAGCTGGAGCATTTCATGAACGGTAGCAGAGACCCTCCATTGATTTACTGCCTTGGTATTCCATCAGGACTCCATGTTCTGTGTCGTTGGCTGCAACACATGAAAAATAACTCGGTGAACTTCTAATTAAGGCATTTAGCTCCTTGCCTATCTCGTAAGAAAGGAGCTGTGCTATATGTGGGATGCTGCTGCTGGTTTTATAGATTCTCCCCTATTTTTATAGCAGGAGGGCTTCAGGCCCCGAGAAGGTCCTGTGGGCTGTAAACAGGATAAACACCAGAGTCTCTCCCTGGACCCTTCCAGCAGTGTGGGATAGCAGGAATTTATTTTCACGTGTCTCCCCCAAGCTCTCTCCAAGCTCCTTTTCACCCTAGTTCTACAGAAACCTCTCCGCAGCCTCACCATTCCTCAAGCAGAAAAATACTCATCACAGCAGAACGGGGGCCCACAGCTCTGCTTCTGGGCGTGGAACAAACCCTTCCCTTCCTGCAGAGCCAGTGCCCAGGCACAGCATGCACGAGAGCAATTTGGGAGCCGTGCTCTTTCTCGTCTCGCCCCTCGCTCCCAGGCGCTGCCAGCCCCCACGGACCTGAAGATGAGAGTTCCCTAGATTGTTTCCAGCTTGCACAGCTAGCCCTGCTGAATGAATAGCCCTGGCAGTATTTTTGGGGTGGTGACTCACCACAAAGTCATGAATGGCCCCTTAAGAGACCATCGAAATCCCCCTGGTAGAAGGTTTTTGTTGTCCTGCACTCCACACGCTTTTCTCAGTTCATTGTCCAAGCAGAGAGTTGGGGCTTAAAAGGCAGCAGAGGAGAGATGCAGCCCCTGATCTGACACGGTTCCTGGTTATCCCAGCCTGTAGCAACAGCCAGGACAGCCTTCCCAGTCATTGCAGGGGGTGCCAAGGTGCCAGCCAGGACCTCCACTTGCTCACCTGCCTGCTAATTCCAGTGGTACTTCGGGCAGATAAACGTCATGCTTTAGGGATAAAGGTGTCTTGGCAGGTCTGGTATCAAGTGAGTCAGTCATATTTCCTTTTTTACCTTCATAGACTGTATTGATCCTCTCAAAAATAACATCAAGTTGCCAGGGATTGTTATCACAGTTCCTTGCACCTCCAAGTGTGATGAGATTCAACGACTTGGGCGGGGCCAAAGAAAAACTGCTGTTGATGCATGGTCTGGATTCAAAAAAAGGCTCGGAACAGCTGTAAGTTCTGGAGTTGTGAGTGTTATATTTGGACAGAAAGACAGCTGTGGAAAGGAAAAATGGCGTATGTCCATTTTTTTCTCTGAACACGTGGCAGGAGGTGCAGCACTTTAACAGAAGGTGTTGGCTGTTTACTTTCTCTCATCTCTAACATTCGTGCTCTTCAGGCACCTTCACTGGGCTTCAAGCCTTGGTAGCATCTGGGTTTTGAACTTTCCATCTCTTACTGAGCCAGAGGTGCAGCTGGTCAGAGCTCTGCCGAAGGCACCCTGGTCAAGAGCTGCCCAGATGTGTCTGTTGGCACATCCAAGAGCTCAGTGACACAAATCCTGCTGAATAATTCTTCGCAGGGCCCACCAGTGTTTTATCTGACCCACATATTTGGCCCTGAGTGCTCCAGGAGGTGGACCACGGCAATAGGAAAATGCTCTGAAATTGCCCTCTCCTGAGCAAGGCTGGGTCCCACCTCAGCAGCAACCCCTCCCTGGAGGCAATCCCCCAACCACATCTTCTCAAAAGCGGGCCATTAGAGACAAGAAATAAGTCAAGGGAAAGCTCAAGAGGAAACTTTTGAGCCTGGAAATCTCACCGGGCGAACCAGAGCAGATTTCTCGTGAAGCACTTTCAGTGTTGCGGGATGATGGGGCAGGTTTGAACCCTGTGAGATGAGCCATTCTCTTCACAGAAGTTCCCAGTTTGGCTTCCCAGCGTGGCCCTGCATCCTGTGAGAAGCTGGAAAAGTGTCTGGCAACACCAGGCGGGACCAGAAGAACAAAATTCTGGGTGTTCGTGGGCTTGTTGCAATCATTTTATCCCCATCAACTTGCTGTCGTGGCTAAGGACAGAAAGGTTGGGTTGCTGCTTCATGATTTAGCTGAAAACCTCTCTAAAGAACTGCTCAGTTTATTCCTTCTGAAGCTGTTCATCTGTGGCTTCTCTCACAGGCGTGAAGAAGAAGAATTCTTACCACAGCTCACTTTCAGAACAACAGAAAGTTTTCTAGTCCATGTATGGCTAAAGACTAAGCGCAACGAAGCCATGAAGCATTCCAATTATTGCTTCTTTAAAGGAATATCTTAACAGTGTTCTGGTCCAGCAAACAAAATATTCCGTCATATTCATTCCTCTTAGAGCCCTGATCCCAATTCAGTGAAAAAAGTGGTGAAAAAAACCCCAGGATCTGCTATTAGTAAAATAATGTCACATAAAATAAAGAGAGTGTGGGGTTTATGACTGCTTATTTGGTGGGGCTGGGGTTATCCAACGGGAGAAATACTACCAAAATCCAGTGAGATATGGTTACCAGACAGGAATCCCAGGAGATTCTGTTACCACGCAGGAATCCCATGAGACAGTATTATCAAGAAGGAATCTGTAGTATTCAGTTCACCACAAGGCAGTAATACTAGATTTTTAGAGTTAAATCCTGTGGTATCTTGTTTTATAAGAGTTGGCATAGGAGGGACAGAGAAAAATGCAACGGAAGAAAGATGCCTCCCTGGAACCTGAGCTGGGAGCTTTAATTCTTGCACTGATTTCCAGCTGAAATAAAACATCACAAATTTTTCCTCATGGTCCTGAGATATTTTTACTCCACATGACACAAATCACTTACTAGTGAAATATATTTTCATTTTTCTTTGCTTTTACAAAATACAGATTCAAGAATTAAAAATGCCAAGGCATGACCACTGACGTGAAGATTTTTGACCGGCGTAAATATCTTCTGGATTTATTTCTTTGTCATGGATTTGCTTTTGCCATGAGCAGTACTACTTTGTTAAAAACGTGTGAAATGGATGTTTTACATCAGCAGCAAGAAGGCTTGAGAGCTGTTCAGGGCAGCTCTCTCTCTTGCCTTACACTGCAGGATTTTGTGATGCCTCACACCGTGTCTGCAGTGTTTGAACAACACAGAAATCTTACTGAACTGTTTTCCTCAGTATATTTTTTTTTAATTTTTATTTTTTTGTAGTAGCAGTGACGCAAGAAGGGACTGGACATTCGTGTCAAGAAGACCTGATTTAATTTCAGCCTCTCAGGAGTTTGGCCACGACATTTGTGAGCTGTGAGAGCCTTCTGGCATCGGAGAGGGTTCTCAGAAAACTATTGCCAAGATGCCCAGAGGAGGAGACCAAGGCTTGCTGTTTCCACCTGATCACGACAGGTAAGTCTGAATGCTCATCATCTTCTAGACAAACGTTCCATTTTGCCTGCCTGTATCATGGCACACCTTTACCAATATTTAATCAGATAGAATCTGGTCAAGGGCAGAAGTCCCTCCAATGTAAAGGGCTTAGTGTGAAGAGAGCGATCAATTTTGTGATTAGCCTGAATAAAGGCTGAGTATTAAATTAGAACCTAAGGCCAAATTCTAGCTGTACTTTCAATTCATTTGTATTTCTAAACAGGCCCTTTCAGAGGGAGATCTCCGTGTTTGGGCAGGTGAGGGACACGCACAGCGGGTCACAAACTCCACACAAGCAGTCACAAACCTGTCAGGATGGTTCATCTCTCCAAAGCTGATTTCATGGACCAGGGAGACAGAAAAAGGCAGGGTTTTAGGTGAGAAGTGAGATGTGAGAGCAGAAACCTGTTGAAAAGACCACTGCTAAAACACGCTGGGAAATTTTAGCTGAGAGAAGTGAGCCAACTTCTGGGATTTGGTGATTCCATGGGTGCCATGGGACCGAAAGCCATGAAGCGGCCTTGCAGATCCTTGTGGATCCCTGGATCCAGCCCTCGGGGTGACACACGGCCCTGCACCCTCCTGGCCGTGCTGACAACAAAGGTGTCACCCGTGGGACACTGCCAGCTCCTCCCGGGGCTCTTTGAAGCTGCGGGTCCCTGGCATTCAGCTGTGCTTACAACCCGCCAAGGAAAAAGAAAAGGAGGTGGCAGGAAGGAATACAAAGCTCAAGAGGCATTAGCTGTGTTTGCCGTGTTGGAGGATCCGTCTGCTTGAGTGCCTGTGAACAAGAAAGCAGGAGCAGCTGAATGGCAGGCTTAAGGAAAAGCCAGTCCAGCCTCAGAAGAGGGTGTGCAAACACCGATCAGATCTGAGCCCTAAAAGACACCACCGAACAATGCTGGGAGCATGGAAGACCTCTGAATGTGCTAAGTGCACCGTCAGAGAACACAACACCTCTGGCGGGGGATGCTGGTGGCACAGAGGTACGAGGGAGATGACACAGAGAGATTACCGGCAATGACAGATGGAGAACCCGCACTCGGAGAGACGCAAATCACAACCCCTGGTGCTTTTGTGATAAGGATTTCAAGCGCCTAGGTAATGGTTTGGGACCATTAGTTCACACAGCGTGGCTTTACCCGTGGATGCTAATGGATTGCAGCCCCGGGGACAGGAGGATTTGTGTCACCTCACGGTCCTGGGGCAGCTGAACCTCCCTCCGTGGTCTCTGAGAGCAGCTGAGGGCACCCCACGCACCCCTGCTGCACGCCTGGCTCAGTGCATGACCTGCACTTCTCTCCAGAAACCTATGGAAATTTTAAGGGGGAACCTGTGAGGGAACCTACAATGAAATCCATCCTCTGTGTGCAGTGACCACTTTCACACGTTGCTACATGACAGAAAAGTCAAATGACTGAGTCGTCTTGGAAGGATTAACAAAATTGGTACGTCCAGCACCAAGCTGAGAGCCAGAACAACAGTTCATGGATCTCTTGAGACAATCTGGCAGGGAAATTTCACCTGTATACATGTAACATGTCACAAAGTTTGCCTCATCCTGCGTAGCTAAATACCTTCTTCTCGCTATGACGTACTTCTATCTGCTTGTACGACAAAGAAATAATTCTCATTTCTCTCATTTCCCACCAATAACTCTCCCCTAGTGTCAATCTCACCAGCAGCACCTCCTGTGCTTCCCTGCAGCCCATATTTTCAAAAACTTGACTTGGGAGTTGCTAGTTTTGGTAGGAGTGGTGTTTTTGCAGAGAGACTCGGTGAACTCAGGTGGAGTTTCGGAGCACGGCAAGTCGCAGGACTGAGACCTGGGGCAGAAATCTGGTCCTGAATTTGGTTTGGGATTTATTGCTCAGCAACTTGGAGCACAGCGAGCCAGCAGCTGCCTCTCTAGCCAAAACACACCAGCAAACAGAGCGAAACTGTCATGGTAACAGTGACAGAGAGTGTGCTGCAGTGGCACCCTGGTCCCCGCAGGGAATTCCTGAGCGGTACCACAGTAAAAATTATGGCTAATAATAACCTTAATAGTAACTATTGCTGCTACTAATAATAGCAGTAATTATATTTATACTGTAACAGCAGCAAGATATATTTGGCTGGGATTTGGTGATTCCAAATTGCTCTTTAAACGTGTCTGGAAGGTTTCTTTGTGACCTTCTTGCTGAGGTGTTGCAGCTCCTTCAGCAGTGTAGGGTTAGGCCATGAGCAAAGGTGTTCTGCCTTTTCTCCTCTGCAGGTGATGGAAATGTCATTCCTTTATCCCTAATTGTCACAGAAGCTGAAGTAAAATGTAGCTTAGAGTAACATCCAAATTATAGTCATATTTAACTTGAAGTTATATGCAACTTTGTCATAAATGAGTACAGTGTTGGTGATGCACGAGTAGCACCACAGCAGGGCATTCCCAAAAGGGAAGAAAAGAGTTCCCGAAGCCACTTTGCCAACACGATCAACCCATGATCCCTTGTATTTGGGAGCTGATCCTGCAGCCTGTGTCCACGTTGAGTTGAAGGCTCCAGGAAAATTGAGAATGGGTTTAAACCATCCCTCAGGCTTGGTAAAAAAATAGTGGGAATTTGTTGCTGTTAATAATAATCTACAACAGTGTGTGTGAGGTTTGTTCCCATAGTTCTGAATTATGATTGCACGTGCACCAAAGCTGGTGCAGGGGGGAGTTTGGGGGTAGTTTTTTGGATATACACTCCTTAATTTGCCTGCTGCAGTTTAAATAAACTAATTTTGATGACAGAGAGGGGTGGAGAGAAACTTCTGTTTGACAGAGAGCTCTGTCAAAACCTCTTGTGTAACAACCCTTGCCAGCACAATTCTTCTCCCCTCTCTCCTTCATCTTCCTAGTTTTCCAGCAGTGGCCCCAGCCAGTGTGAGAAAGAGTAGGGAAGTTCCAGAATGAAAGGAAAAACGAGACCTGACTGTAGGTGCAGCACACCCCCCGTGTTGTTGTTAAGGATGACACTTCCTGCCTCTTCAGTACTCATAGGGAAAACTGTCACTGCCACCAAAAATAACATTTTATTAAATTATTTTGGCTGCAGTTCAGTGAGGACTTCCAGGCAAACAAACAGGGGAGCTCTGAGGGCTCCCTGCCTCCCTGCTCCCTCCAACGCCTTCCAGCCAGTCGGACTTTTCCTGAGGCCACATCCATCACTCCCCAAAAAGGGGTTCTGAGCCAGGGTTTCCATCCCCCTTCTTAGCCTCAGGCAGAGCCCACATCCACAAGCACTCGCTTTCCCTGGGGTCCTTCAGCTGACAGGATCTTGAGCACTGGTCTGATCTCTCCAAGGCTGGCACTGGTGTGACACGGAGCTCCAGTTCCCAGGGGTCCTGGCATGATGTCTTCACCATTTGCAGCTGCCCTCCTTCTACAAGTCAGCCAGAAGCTGATTTGTTCCATCCTGTTTGTGGTTCGATTGTGACTGAAGTCTTAGAATGACTTTTTTTTTTTTTTCCCCCAGAAAAATAATAATGAGAATGATAGTGATAATATGTATTGTGTTGTAGGCGATAGAAATGGCATTTTACAGTGAGAACTATTGTACCATTGTTACGTTACTTTGTCTTCCAATCCAAGAAATGCTTGTAAAGACTCCAATGTTTTTAATTTTTCTGAAACTTTTTGAACTTCCAGTGACAAGTAGCCTCCTACTGTGCTGATCCAGCAGCTCTCAGGAATACAAATTTGCAAGTTAAAAAGTGGAAGCGGTGGCGGCGATGGGTCTGGGAAGAAGGCAGATTAATTTTGAAAGGTTTTTTTTTTTTTTAATGACAGAATCCTTTTTCACCCAATACTGGTATCCAAAATTTAGTTTTCAACCACTGAAACAAATGGATACTCTGAAAACTCCAGATAGTCTTGCAACACCTCATTCCAGAATGATGAAATTTCATGAGGAGAGACAAAAATATTTGTTCTCCTGTTCCAGAGCAGTGCTAGATGGCCATGAAGGCACCGAAACCAGCCCCTGTGATTTCTGCCTGGCTGTTTAAATACAGAATAAGTTGCATGCAGTGTGTCCCTGGCAGGTCACTGGGAGCACTGCTGGGCTCCTTTTGTGGAGGAGGGTGTGCTCCAGGGGTTATTATAAGACTCCAAGACTTTGGGGTTCGCAGGGCTTTTTCTGGCTGTGTCACTGAGTGGAATATTTTGTGACTGGATATAGCACATGGCAAATAGCACAGCAGTGACTGCACAGCACTGTCTGAATTCCCTGGGCAGGGAGTTTTCCCTTCATGTTGTGTCATTCCCATCCCACTGTCCTGATTCCAACAGCTCTCTGTTCTCACTAATATCGATTATAACGCAGGTGGGGTTTTATATCAAAATAATCATCCTCAGCGGGTTTGCTCTGACACAAAAACAGCGTCTCTGGTAGGGATCAGACTTTGTGCAGCCTCAGCTTATTTTGTTTTATCCCATTATCCCAGGAAGTTACATGGAAACGAGCTCAGTCGCACCTTCCATGCAATAATTTACCTGTCATTTCAGGTGTATGGTAGCAAAGGGAAAATGTTGGGGAAAAGCTGGTGGGACGAGCTCTGCTGGGATGTGGCAGCTGAGAGGTTTTAGATGGCCACGCTGCTGCACTCAGCATTTGTAGGACACACACATTCAGGAGGGACATTTCACTGAGTTCCAACCAATGGAGGAAATCACAGGTTCATAATAATAAAATAATTAAAAATACCAAAGCCTTCATTCTGTTGTTGACTGCCTCATTTAAGACTGGGTTGTTTTTTTTTTTTCTTCAAGACAATCTTCAAATTGGTCATTTCTAATTTGTATTTAACTCATTCTGCTTATTAAAAAGCTGTCCCAAGCCAGGTAAGCACCTGAAGTAATTCCCTGGGGATCTCTTCCTGCAGAGCTCGTTGGCAGGACATCCTCCTGCTCCAAATATAAACTTATTCTGAAATGCAAGAAAAATAATAATCTTCAGTAGTCATTGCTGAGAGCTAAGGAGGCTGCACAGCTTCAAGGACCGAATTGACTCAGAGCCTGGTCCTGTTCCCTCTTTCACCTGCAGGAACAAAAGCAAACCCTGTGGGAAATGTGCTCTCAGAGCAGCATGAAGAATCACCCAAAAGGAGACAAGCAGCCTTTATGGTTTTCTTTTGCTTGTCATTTCTTAAGGTGCATGGATTAATTCCTGTAATGCTGATGTTTCTGTAGCTCTCGGAGCTTTATCAGTGAAGTGAGAAAGAGGGGAGTAAAAATAGTTAATATTAAAATGGTTGACTAGAACAAAGCTGCTCCTGGGCCTCGGATAGCAAGGGGAATTAAATGATTAAATCAAAAATCAAGCCATGCCATCTCTGCTGGTTTCTTGGTGTCAAGGGGATTTTTTTCTGGGCAAGGATCATTCATCCAAATCTTATTTACCTGTATCTCCTGTGATCCGAACTTGGAGCGAGAACTGGCTCCCACTGTGATCTGCAAGGCCTGTTATTCAACAGCACAAAAGAGAGTGAGCAACAGAACCTGTGACAAATCCCCTGGACAGGTCTGCTGACAGATGGCTGGCGTGTCTGCTGACAGGTAACTTGTTTTACACGCTGCTGCAATATGCTCCTCAGCTACAGACTTGCCTTCTTAGCTTTGCTTTCCAAAGCAAGGGGAAGAAAATACATTTTTACCTGACATGTTACTGCTGTCACCGCCCTCAAACAAGACAGAGTTTGGTGAGTAACCTGCAGGCTGGTTGATGCTCAAGCTCCAGAGCTGGTGCCTGTGCATAGTTCATGGCTTGCAGTTTGCTTTTAGAGTTGGTGCCTGTGCATAGTTCATGGCTTGCAGTTTGCTTTTCAAAAACTCACCCATCAAAACCCAGCAGATGTTCCAGGCTGGCTCCATCAGGAGTAATGTCTTGCTGGCCTGGTTTTATACCTGTTTTTAAGGCTTTTTCTGTGTCAGAGTGAAAGATAAAGCTGTTGCCACTGCTAATATCACTGGTGGTATCAGGACAGCAGAGGATTTGTTCCACAGTTGTGACACTAAAGGTCAACTGGAAAAGCTGGTCTCCTGCACGTTCCAAGAGGTTCTGGGTTGTTCAGCTGTGTCCATATATGTTCTGACAGGTTCTGAGCGTTGCTTTGCTAGGGAGTTTTCAAATTCAGCAATACACGTCATTTGCTTACAGCAGCCAGTTTTCTTCACTTTAGCCACGGGTAAAAAATGATTCATGCAAGAGAGGCCACATGTTGAACAGATTGGTGTAAACCAATTATGCTACGTTCAAAGTCAGCTAAAACATTCTCACACAAAAAGTCAACTTAAGCTACTATTTCCCACAATAATAATAATAAAAATAAGCTTAACAAACACTTACTCTGATTCTCAAAACCCATTTTCTATTATGTTTCCTTTTACCAGTTTTGCTTGGCAGACTGCCAAGTAATGTATCAGCAGAAGTATGTGTGTCATAATCTGAGAAAAGGAAAAACATGTATATTTTTAGTTTTAAAGTGCTTATAATTTCAATAGGTGAAAAGAATACAGGACAAGGAAGGGCAAAATAGCACATGCAGAAATGTTAGCAGTGAGTATGAAAGTGTGAGCATGTGAGCTTCAGCCTAAGAGCGAGCCTGGCTGGGAATAAACTTTTCCAAAGACCAGCACTCATAACTGGAGCCTCCTGAGCATATTTCTCCATCTGTGTTCTTAGCAGACTTCCCTCCCAAACTTTGGTTCAAACCACACGAGGATGAGGGGTACGGGGCTGTGAGAGAACCCCAGAAAAGCAATCTGCCTTGACTGATGGCTTCCCATCGTCCCATCCCACGGAGTCCTGCTCTTCCATAACACCAATTCCAGTGGGGCTCCTGGGAACTCCTCAGATCCCCACCTTCTCCTCTCATCCCACCACCCAGTTAAGGTCTGGGTGATGTCTGGGAATGCAGCTTCCGTGAAGGCTGCTTGTTGTCCTGAGGATGGATGAGGGAATAGGACAGCCACAGGAAAAAAGAGAGGACAGCGGACAACAGGAAGCACACGAAGCCGGAAGAGCTGATAATGGAGCAAAAGCCACTGAGCAAAGAAAACTGCTGGGAATACAGAGCAGCAGTGACAGTAGGGCTGGGAATTTTTGCTCTGGACAACACACAGCGAAAGAAAAGCGTGGAGCAAAGCTGCAACCTGGGAAACAGGGTGGGAAGCAGAAGATGTAATAGATTGTCTGGACGTATTGTTTCACCTGAGAGCTGTTCATATGCCAGGAGGACAAGGAAACGCCTTGCCAGGACCCCATCAGGTTGCTGGGCGAGTGGCCCTGAGTCTCCCAGAGGGCCGCTGCCACCACCCCACCAGCTCACACCTCTGCCGCGATGCTGCAGGAACATCAACCCAGGGCAAACCCAGCAAGCACAGCAGCCAGGAAAAGAGGAAGCCACGGCACCACTGAATGGAGCACCCAGAAAGTCAGGGAGGGCGCTGATCTCTCAGCTCTCCTGGGCAACCATTTTTGCAGCAGCGGGTGTGTGCGGGCAGCGTGGACACAAGCTGGAAGTGTGAAGCTGCTGAAGCCCTACAGGAGCCCCAGAGACGGGCGCAGCGTGTCCCCGGCGATCCCTGCTCGGCACGGGCGTGTGGCACCGCAGAGCTGCCCAGCAGCAGAGGGAGCAGCTGCTGGAAGCATCCGCACCCATGCCAAGCCAAGCGATGCTCAGTGCCCTCGCTGAATCCACCCAAACACCCCGGGCCGAGGTCACTGTGGCCCGTGTTGCCTGCCCGGCTCTGTGGCTGCCCGCCGCTCCACCGCGCTGCCCCTTCCCACCACGGAACGGAGCGGCACGGCCGGAGACAGCGAGGTCTTGATCGCGGCCAAGGCGCTGCCAGCAGCAAGCAGCGCAGGCACACGGCTCAAACAGACCGGCTGCAAACACAGCGAGAGGCAGAAGGCTCGGCGAGCCCCCGGCTCGGCGCGGGTATGCGCGCTATGCAGGAGGCCGGGGCGGCGCGGCCGAGCGCTCCCGGGCACCCCGGCATTCCGGGCAGCCTCCTCTCCCGGGAGCGCCGTCCCTGCTCACACGGCCAGGCAGCCGCACGGGAACGGCAGAGAGACTTCCCAGGCTCTGCCTTCCTGCACAGCGCTGGGCGCTTGTCCTCCCAAAATGATCGTAATTACAAGGGGCAGCTGGGGTGCACGCAAATAGGGTGAAAGGGATTTTTTTCCTCGCAATAGCCCCTTCCGGTACAGCGCTCCCCATCACTTCAGACCAAAGGGTCTCAGTGAAATAATTGCCTTCAGGAGAAAAGCTCATGAGCAATGACTTCCAGGGTCATTTACATCTAGTTACTGGAGTTAATAAATATGTAAATTGATTTTTAAATTGCGGATCTAGATGCCTTTAGAAAGGCAGACAGAGCAAGGCTGGGATGGTTGCTAAGCTGGTGCCATTGTGAAATAATGCTGTAAAGATTCCTTCTTCTTTTCCCTTTTTCTTTACGGGGCTTGAACCATAAGGTGTGGGTGTGGACCTGAATTCTGTGGATCCTTCCTTCTTTTTTGTACTTTAAGCCTAAAGAAATTTGGAAAGAAGAGCTGTCTGAACTGTGACATCCTCCTATGCTTTTCAGGGAAGAGAGCTAATACAGAGATGGAGACATTTTACCTGGTTTAATATCTAAATTATTGCAGGGAAAGAGTATGTGACCCCAGAAGTAGAGACACATAGCAGCAGAACATGGCATGATATGGAAGATTCAGAATTAATTATGGGATGATCTGGAGACACCTGACTTCCCTTCACTGCCTGAAAGCTGATGGCACATTGGAAGGTCCGTTCCTCTCTCTGGCCTGGACTGCCTGACACTGTTTTTCGGCTTCCATGGGGAATATCCTGCTGTCATGCTTTCCTATGCCAGTAACTTCACATGTAACACAGTAACATGAACATGTCTGTGTTACAGCATAAAGACCCCAAAGGGGAGCATCTTCCACCTGTCACTTACACCTGGTGCAGACTGGCAGTGGTGTGGTTCTGCTTTGGCTCCATCCCTGTGGGTCTTTTCCCAGGTAAAAACAAGAAAACCCAGAGCACTCTGTAGCAGCAGAGCCAGGGTTTCACAGGTAGCCTGCACACAAGCTCACGTACACATGAATACAGATAATTTGAAAGCAAACCCAAAGCTCATTGTTTCATTCTGAGCTGGAAACTCTTTGCTTTTCCTCTCAGAAGAGTTCATTGGAAGCCTTTATGGGAAGAGTGATGTCTTAAACCTGTGGCAGGTTTAAGAATGAGGCTGCAGAAGCATCCTTTGTGAATCTGTGATATTGTGGCCATGTCACCTGAGTTCTGCACTCTCCGTGTAACCATTTAGGACCTGACCTTGCAAAGGTATGGACTAGGAGCCTAACAGGGGGTTTTAGGATCCATTTCCCTACCTCCCAAAGGGATGAAGGTATCATTCCTTGCTGAGCCTCCAGGGCACATCCCTAACTTGGAGTTCGAAGGTGCTTCGAGTTCACATTGATTTGGGCCAGGCAGAGCTGCTGTCCGTGGCAGTAAAGCCAAGCAGACCCAGCCCTGCCCCATCAGCACTGCAGGAGGGGACCTGCTGGGTAGGTGTGTCAGCAGAAGTGCCACTCCTTTTCCTCATCCCTCAGAAGGTAAATAAACTTAATCCCAAATTCACCCACTGCTGTTTGCGAAGAGCAAATAATTCAGAGTTTGAAGTGAGGTGGGATCACACTGTTCTGAGGAGCCCGGGGAAGGACAAGGTGTCCAGCACAGCCCTGAGGAGCAGGGCAGTTTCCAGGCCTGGGAGCACAGCCTTTGCATCCAGAACTGAGCCACTCGGCTCATCAGGTGCAAAGCGGGTCTGGATGGGCCTGGTGCAAATAAAAACGTGGTTCGTATCTGTGCATACGACATCGGCAGATTTCACAGAATCACTGAATTGTTAGGGTTGGAACAGAACTTAAAGATAATGGCATTCCATCCCACTGCTGCAGGCAGGGACACTTCCCACCAGACCAGGCTGCTCAAAGCCCTGTCCAACCTGGAACATTTCTTGGGATGGGGCATTTTCACCTCCACAGCGAAAAATCTACATTGTGCTGTCTTTGAACACAGCACAGAGGAGTGAACTTTTTTGAGGCTGGGACAAAACTACACCGGGGAGATTGCAATCACCCCCAAAGCAGTGGCATGTGCACCTCACAAGAAGAAATAAAAGCACATCATCGAAGTTTGCTCAGGTTTAGCGAAGGTCAGAGATTTTCACACCTAGGTGAGCTGTCATCTGCCTTGGGGCAATTCTCTTTTCTCTTGCATCCTTTGCTGGAACAGCAGGAGAGCTTTACTGGCGTGAAAGACTAAACTGGCTTCAGGCTGTAAAGGACTTGAGACACAAACAGCTTCTCCCCCTCTCCCCCGAAACACACTTTCGTATTAATTCAGGACCTTCCAAAATTGTCCTGATGTGTCCTCACCTGTTTGTGCTGGAAACCTGTTGAGGGCTATGGGAGGTGACAAAACATATGGGATTTGCTCTAAGCAAAGTAGTTCTAACCTGATGGGGTCCAAACTTCTCCTCCTTTTAAATACTGGGCTTCATTTCCACAAATCTAAACCGAATGAAGCAATTACCTAAGAACAAATGCATCATTAAAACACAGCAGCAGCATCGAAGTAAAGATTAAAAATTAACCATTCCATTTAAAAGTGCAGGAAGACTTGCACGAGTGGGCAGCCTCAAAGCTCTGGAATAAACTTGTGTCACCGCAGCCCCTGTCAGTACAGTGCCCAAGAGGCAGCTCCACATGTCTGCTACTCCACATTTCTTAAAGGGATATTTAGAACCAAAAACTTTATTACCACTTTTGAACACTTGCTGCCTCTTTAAATATGTTCTTCTCTTTATTAAAACCTTAGTCCCTTCTTTTGTTGGTTGTTTTGTTGTTTTTTTTTTGTTTTTTTTTGGAGGGGGGGGAGGGTTTGTGGATTTTTTAGTTTGTTTTGGGTGGGGTTTTTTTTTGGGTTTTTTTTTGCAAGTTCTTTCATTTTTCATTTCTTAAACCTCCCATTCAACAACAGTTTTGGCCTTTAATGAAGGGATTTTTTTTTTCCTGCATCCAGCAAACTGTAAACCATGTCGCTTGGATACAGCAAAAAGCTGAAATTCCACAGATTTACATAGCCATACATTGTGTTGGGGGGAAAATGTGCTGGGCGTTCTTGGATTTTTGTATCTTGCATTAGCATTTGTAGGCATTTGAGAGAGGGAAAAATATAAAGAAAGGAGATATAAAGGGAAAAGAAGAAAGAGAGGGAAAGACAAGGAAAAAGAGGGAAAAAAAGAGAGGGAGTAAGAGAGAAAGACAGAAAGGGAGAAGGAGAAAGAGAAAGAGAGAAAGGAAGAAAGAGAGAAAGGGAGAAAGAGACAGAGAAAGAAAGAGAGAGGAGAAGAGAAAGAGGAGGAGAGAAAGAGCGAGGAGAGAAAGAAGGAAAGAAAGAAGGAAAGAAGGAAAGAAGGAAAGAAGGAAAGAAAGAAAGAAAGAAAGAAAGAAAGAAAGAAAGAAAGAAAGAAAGAAAGAAAGAAAGAAAGAAAGAAAAGTTACTGTGATGAACGTAAAAAATGACCTTTTCTTTTTAAAAGTGTGTGCTGTCCCTCTTGTTTAGCACCAGTGCTGCTCACCCCTTCCCTTCAAGACGCTTCAGAGCTGTTAAGCATCTAGGGGTGATAATTTGACTTTCAGCTAAACCGGAGGGCTGCAGCAGACAGCAGTAGGTGGTGATGTAATAGGTACCAACGCACATGGATATATAAATATCGTGGCTAGGGCTAAAGCGCTATGGCTGAGCAGCTATAGAAGAAGATCAGCACTTCAGACAAGACTCCTGGAGTTGAGATCAAGTTCAGAAGCTCTTGCTCCCGGGATTTCCTCTCCATGCAGCCAGCCCAGGGAAACCGCAGATCCTCGGAGGACTGAGCACTAAGCTCCCTCCCCCTCTCTCCCCTTTTCTTTTTGGCTTTCTTTTTTCTCCTTTTTAAATTTTTTTTTTTTTCCTCTTCGGCTTTTTGTTGGTTTTCTTTTTTTTACCCCTCCCCTTCTTTGACCTCAGTATAAAGTGGGAACTGGGGGGAGAGCGTATTTTCGGAGCGAGCGGCGGCCGGCCCGTGGCTACCCGCCCCTAAGCCGGGATGCCTCTCCCCGCGGCGCTGCTGCCGGCGCTGCTTCTGGGGCTGCTGTGGCCAGGGGCGGTGCGCGGCCGGTCGCCCCCGGGTCGCCTCCCCGCCGGACCCCGCCAGCGCCGCTGGGACGCGGCTCTTTTCGCCCGCTCCGTCGCTCGCCTGCCGGCTGAGCGCCGCGATGCCGCCCGCGACGGCGACTACCTCCTGGGCATCAAGCGGCTGCGGCGCCTCTACTGCAACGTGGGCATCGGCTTCCACATCCAGGTCCTGCCCGACGGCCGCATCGATGGCATTCACAGCGAGAATCGATACAGTAAGTCGGCGACAACCCCCGCGGCGGGGTGGGTGAGACGCTCGGCGCCCGCGGGACCGCCGGAGGGCAGTTCTGCGGGAGAGGAGCGACTCACCTGCCCGGGAGAGTGGCATGTCCCGAAAGCAGGGTGGGTGCATGGCGGACCTCGAGCTTCCCGAAAAAGTCCGGCCGCCCGCAGCACCGCGGGGCTGCGCCCCTCGGCTCCCCCGAGGGTGGCGGGCGCCCGGGGTAGCGGGGCGGCGACGGACCCCATCGGGCGCTCCGGAACTGCTCGGGAGGGGCTCGTCGGCGCTGCTCAGCGCCGCGTTGTCCCCTTGCCGCCGTCAGGCATCAGGTGTCGGGGTTGCCTCAACATCTGGAGGATCCGCAGTGGCGTGGGCCGCCCACTCGGAGCAGAGGCTGGGGCGAGCCCAGCTCTCCCCCAAACTTGAAAAGCATCTGCTGGGGACTTAACCCCGTGGCCCCATGACTCTGATATCCAACTGAAACAATAAGATCCGGGAGCGGGGATATAAGCTGCATGATGACAAATGTTTCATTTGCCCTAAGCACACTCCGGCTTATTTTAACCTTGTCTACACAAGAGGATGCCTGGGGGCAAAATAAAAATAGATACTTAGCTAAAAGAGCAGAGGTCCCAGCATGGGGCATAGGGCAGCACGTGGAGTATGAGCCTGGGGTTCTGTGGCCACCCACGGCAGTACTGGGATGTGGGGATCCACACTGGGGATGGGAGCCCGTGGGTGAGCACAGCACTGTCACCACACACTCCTTTTTTCCCCCTGATTCCTGTGTCTCCTCTGTAGGTCTGCTGGAAATTTCTCCTGTGGAAAGAGGCGTGGTGAGCATATTTGGTGTCAGAAGTGGACTCTTTGTGGCCATGAATAGCAAAGGCAAACTTTATGGATCTGTAAGTAGCCACTGAGTGTGTGCCTGGGGAAGGGACCATGGTCATTTGGGATGAGATGTGTGCACGGTGCTAAAAACTGCCCAAGCCCTATCCTTGCCCCTCCTGGGCTGGGCAGCACAGAGCAGCCCTTGCTGCCCTGCCAGTAGAAGGTGTGCTGCCCAGTTACACTGCTTACTGAGATTTTGAAGTGAAACCCTCTCTTTTGCATCACACTTCCTTGGTCCTCACATAAAAACTGCAGTCACCCAACCGTGGCTGCAGATCTTGCCTGCCTCACAGACCAACAGAGCAGTCATTTGTGTGGCAAGTCCACAAGCTAGGCCTAGTCCATATATTTCTTATATCTAAGTAGAAACAGCCTTAGGTAGGTGGGGCAATCACTCACTGCATCTCTCAGAGGGCACTCGAACTTGTGATCAGCCAGGCCCCAACAAGTGACCCTTTATGATGTAATGAATCACTGAGCTGTTGATCACTCTTTGTTCATGCTCTTGAACAGTCAGGTCTCATGGCAGTTCAGCATCCTTGGGGTCTGAGCTTCTGGTTATGAGAAGGAAGATCTATTAGGAGACAATACAGGTCTTCTTTTACATGGGATCTTTGGAAAAGATAGAGACATCTTGCAAAATATACTTGAGGTGGACAATAACAGGGCGTACCTTTGCCCGTGTTGAGCTGTCCTCCTGCTTTAGAGTTCAGCTCTGTTTAAGTGACTGTGATCAGCATAATTTTAAACTCATGTTCCTGGGTCTCCTTCCTCATCCATGAATTCTCTATGTCATGTTCCCCAAATGTCCTCCGAAGAAACTTGGGCTGAGGAAGAGCCAAACTATGTCAGAGTTAACTGGGGCATTTTCACGTGAAGGCATGAAATGCCCAGAATTATTATCTGGGGCATTTGGTCCTGTTACAGAGGATTTTGACTTACATAAAAGCCAGGCAGAATCAGTCACTAAAATGCATCCTTTCTTAGGGATACTGCTGCCTTAGTGTCCTGGGTAAAACAATCCCTAGTGCAGTGTTCTCTTGGCAGGCTGAGAGCTCTCACAAACCCCGGGGTTTTTGTCCAACAATAAGAGATGTGTTCATTTGTTCCTTTCCAGATAAGACCCTTGCAAGACCTGTCCCTCTTTGTATGTACTTGCAAATGAAACCACATCCCTGAAAGGTTGCCTGCTGTCAGATCTGTTTCCCTGATCCATTAACCTAAGTCATCCAAACCCTTCCTTTGATTTTAAATCTAAAGAAGCAAAAAAATACTGTTCATGATGAGTGGCTTTAAAATGCCTCTCTCTCCTCAAGCAACATGAGGAAGTGCCAGTATTCTGACTTTTCTGAAGCCTCTCAGGCAATTTATTGCTGGTGGGACAACCAGGAGCAATTCGATGAGCAGGACCATAGAACTGGGCTTGGGTCTTACCCACCTCAGCTCTGTTAATGTGACCCTGTCCCCACCATGGGTGTCCTTCCCACCTTTAGGTGTACGTGCCTGGCCTGGACACAGCATCCTTAATTGATCCTCTGGCTCCTGAGTCCCGTTTGAAGCTTCAGAGGCCACTTCAAAAGATTACTAAGTGGAGGGGGCTCACCTGCACGCTTGCCCACAACACACATACCTTCTACACCTGCTAGCAAGAATATTTCCACACCTGATGTTTAAAATTCCTTCCCTCTCATTCTTTCCTTTTCATTTCAGGCCCATTTCAGTGATGAGTGCAAATTCAAAGAGATTCTCCTGCCAAACAACTACAATGCTTACGAATCCAGGATTTATCCCGGGATGTACATAGCCCTGAGCAAAAATGGAAGAACAAAGAAAGGCAATAAAGTATCTCCCACAATGACAGTGACACATTTTCTTCCTAGAATCTGAGACATCTCCTTTCAGACCTACCTCAGCACAGGGGAAGACGCAGAACACCTTTGGGGAAAAGAAACATGGTGCACTTTTACTGGAGAGTTTTATGCAAGAGTAGGTGTAAGATATTTAAGTTAATTATTTAAATCTGTATATGTTGTCACAAAATTTATTTATAGTTACTTTTTTTTTTTTTTTTTTTTTTTTTTAAATCTCCGAAAACAAAACAAACCTCCAACCCAAGGTCTTTCATTTCATGGCGCAACAGTAGAAGTCTTCTGCTCTGTGGTTTACTTAATTCAGTTCTGAGTTATCACAGGTGTGCTGCTACTCCGTGTCCTTAGCCGGGTGACATCCAATTCCTCTCTCCCAACGTTTTGCACTGTTTGCGTGTTGCTCCGTTGTGTTTGTTGTTGTGCAGGCGTGAATTTGTTCGTTCGTTCGTTCGCTCGTTCGCTTGGGGTTTATTTCAGACTTGTCCTCCTGCGTGTTTCCCAAGCCACCGCTGGCTCCCAGGGCAGCTCCTGGCCCCGGAGCAGGAGGTGCCTGGGTGGGATACCAGCGTGGAGCCACACACCGTGCCTGAGCCCCTGTGCTGTTTCACCGCAGCGGGCTCGGTTTCCCCCGGCACGGGAGCGCGGTGCTGCACAGCCACCCCGCAAATCTGTTTTTAGCTCTGCCAGCGCTGAACTTGGAACTGCCCTGCTGTCCATCTCCTCGGAGAGGCTGAAACACCTCTGTTGGCTCAGCAGGGCTGGGGTTCTCTTTTCTCTGAGATAAACTGTGGCCCTTAATGGGAGCTCCTATTTGGTACAATTGCTTGGTGTGAGGCTAAAAAATAACGTGTCTGTCCCTCCCCCAGCAAACGCACCGTGGAACACGCTACCATGAACCAGCTCTACTTCACTCAAATCAAATTCCCTTTCATTTTTGGCGGCTACATTCATTTTTCAAAGTGTGGGGAGCTCCATAACACTCTTATGTTTTCTACAAGGGAAAAGCATTTGCTGGTTTGTAGCAAACACAAGCTCCACAGAAAGAATTTAGATTGATGATGAGGAACTGAGGTTGGTTTGTGCTATTTGTTATTTTTGCTGCAGTATTTGGAAGGAGAAATATGCTGCTTTTTTTTTCCTGTCTCATTCCCTGACGAAGTTGATTAATTTCTACCTCACTAACTCTCAAAGCCAGTCTCGTAACAAATTCTGCATGGGAGGAAGGAACCCGCTTTCCTGCTTGGGCTTAAAGTTCTGGAGGAGGGCCTGGGAGAACAATCATAATCCTAAATCTCTCCTTTTTTCCATATGTAGCCAAAAGTATTCAGGATAGAGTCGGTTGCATCCTATTTGAGCCTTGTCACGTTTGAGCTATCTTTACCCAGGGGTTTACTTTTAGTAAGGGTAATCATGGTGAAAATATTTGCAGGCAGCTGTCAGGCTGCAGTACTATATCGTCATCAAGTAACCCTATATTTTTCCTTATATATTTTTGCAAGTGTAACTCATGTCTCTAACGTGATGAAGGAAAAGATAGGTTTGGTTATGGGGGAATCACTAAAAGGATTCATGTGTCTTTTTTTGTTGTTCTTCTTCTTTTTTGTCCCCTTTCTTTTTTATTTTTTATTTAAAAGATACTTCATCTTTGGGGCATCAATATGTTAAGTGAGAATCAGGACTAACTACAATGTTTGATGGCTTAGAGGATGTTTACAGATCATCTTCCAATCTAAACTAATTATTTCTGACTACACACAAATCTTTTGAGTTCAGCTTTCTTTTCCTCTTTACATTCCTACACAAAAGCCTTTGTTCCTTTGTAATGGTATAGACCTGCCTGTATCCTCTACTTACACACGACCTTGAAGACAAACTCTACTCATCAAAGTTCAATAAGATCAGAGCAGACCAGGACCAGACCTTAAGGCAGCTGCCCTCACAGCAAAAATAATTAAGGAAAAGGAAATGCCATGACAAAGGATTTTTAAATATTTTTTTTCTTCTGTAAAATTGGGAATTTTCTGTACTTTCTATGTTTTCTATATGTGAGTAATCATTGTGTATTTATCACCACTACCTCTGACAACTGATGATTTTGTTCCAGATTTCAGATAGCAAAATCAGACCACAAAGTTTCTCTCTGGGAATGGTTCTTCTTTGCCACTTTTCACTTCATTAAACCCACAACCAACAGCCTCACATGAGATATGTTCAGAGGTAGTTGTTGTAACTTTTAAATATTGTGATGCAACCTTGATAACGATGTTACATGGTATGAGCTTTCACCATTTACCAGAATCTGTCTGTAGTTTTATACAGGTGCTGTTCAAGACTGTGGTGTATGTGCTGTGCACACTTAAACGCATAATAAATGATAAACGTTTACAATGCACGACACCCTGGTATTGATTTTTAACTCTTTATAGTGGAATGCATCCTGCAAGGAGAGGGAAAAAAAAAATTGCTATTTCACTTTCCCAAAGCCTGGAGAGCCTTTGCACCTTTGCCAGCTACTTTGCCAGGACTGACAGGCAGGATTTCTTACTCAGCTAAAGTTCCCCCTGCCAAAGCTGGAAGCTGTCCAGGAAAGCCCAGCTCCAAGCTCGGTAACAGATATGCACTCCTGCATCTGCCACATGCTGCTGCTCTCACTTGTGTTATTTCCCTGGCTATTAACAATGGCAGCATCCAAAATTAACAGTCAGAGACACAAATCAGCTGCAAGGTTTGTGCTGCTCGTTGTTAACGTTACAAACAAACCTGATTTCCTGCTTTTGGCTCCAGTGAGTGCTGGTTGCTGTCTCTGTGAAGTGTGACAACACCAATGCAAGAAACCTGCTTGGTTTGGGATAGGATCTTTTTAAAATTAGTGTTCCTGCTCAACACAAATGTATAGAATCCTGAAGTGCTGGGTGACATCATACGGAAAGATTAGGAAACATTTCTTCACTGGAAGAGTGGTCAAGGCTCCCAAGGGAAGTGGTGGAGTCACTGTCCCTGAAAGTGTCCAAAAAATGAGTAAATGTGGCGCTTTGTGATATGGTTTAGGGGATGTGGTGGTGTCTGGTCAAAGATTGGACCTGATGATCTTGGAGGTCTTTTTCAACCCTAATGACTCTGTGATTCTTTGGCACAACTTCTATTTATACACACTCACACAGGTAACACTTGCACACACATGCACACACTCTATGTCCCATTTCCTTGCTTTCAGTTTTACCTCTTTCCCAGGACTAGGAAAGGTTTCATAATGGGAAAGACAACATTCAACTTTGATTTTCCACACCCTGACAGCAAAGGGAGTTTGTCCAGCTCAGTAAAGGCCATACAAACCAGAAATCCAGACCCCACCATACAGACCTCTCCACTTTGTTTTCCACTGAGTGATACTCTTTTTTCTGTTCCTAGAAAGGGGAAGGCGATGGATGAGCTGGGAATGTCCAGTGCCCTCACTCTGAACAAAGGCAATTTCTCTCTAAAGTTGTAGAGGCTCTATAAATACATGGCACAGGTGGAGTTTTTATAACTGCACAAGTATAGCTGCAGCATATTTAATGCTGCTATGAATAGAGCCAGAATAAATAGGCAGGCAGACGTAATAATTTCTCATAATTAACTTTTTTGTTTACAATATTCTAAAAAGAACAAACACAAATTAATCACTGCCAGGCCTGCCAAAATTATAACAAAACGTTGTCACCAGGGCTAAAAGATTTTTTCAGCCTTGGGGATGAAATGTTATCGATTACAATTTTAAGAATGGAGATAAATCCTACGGCTTGGCTGTTAGGAAGGTGAGATCTCAGGGCAGTAGCTTTGCAGGTTCATAGGACCTGGAGGACTGGTGCTGCACATGTGTCCTGCCCACAGAAAAATATAAGGGCCACCACAGGTGGAGCAGCTTGAGACGTCACAGAGGACTCTGGAGAAACCTTCCTCCTCTGGCATCACCCATTTTTTGCTTCATTGCTAAACCAGCTTTCATAGAATCACAGAATCATAAAATCATAGAATCATAGGATGATTTGGTTTGGAAGGGGTCTTAAAAGTCACCTCGTTCCATCCCCCCTGCCATGGGCAGGGACACCTTCCACTAGACCAGGCTGCTCAAAACCACATCCAGCCTGGACTTGAACTTCCAGGGATGGACTTCTCTCACTTTACCTTTTGAGGCAGTAAAATTAATGCATTAGAGGTAAAAATCAATTTTAACCCTCCAAAAGAAGGCACGGATGCATCACGGGTTGCAGCATTTTCTGAGACCACTGAGAGCATTGCCGTGGCCAATGCCATCTACCAAACACTGATCTGCACAGAACAACCCGAAACCTTTCCTGAGGATGGATTCTGTAAGCCAGGCAGATTTCCCTGCACCCAGGGATGATTCAGGCTGTGGGATAACCAGAAGGGGAGCTATGGCAGCCTGGCCCTGCACCATGCCCTTGCCCACCATGGGCTGGACAGAACTCCAGGCTCCATCCCCGGTTTGCAGCCCGAGCTGAGCGTTTTGTGACTCACCCGTGACATCTCCCAAGTTGTCTGTATCTAATCTCTGCTAATAAAAATCAGCATGACAAAACACTGCCTTGTATATAAATAGCCACGGGGGTTTTTTTCAGAGCAGTCACTGAGTTTATGGTGCCAGAGTGGGTTGTTCACACTTTACCACTTGGTTTCCACTGCAGCCTGTGAACTGACCACGCAAGTGGCCAATTAAAGGCACTCTGCTAAGGGCTGAGGAGGCTTTTGATAATGACTAGCAAGCACCAGAGCGAGAAAGTTAAAAGGAATTCCCTGAAACGCTGCAGCTCCCTTTATATGACACAAAGTACTGCTGCTTGCCAAGCACAGATGAGAACAGATTTTTCATGAGGAAAAGCCAGTGTGAAGCTAAAAAAAAACCCCAAACGAACAACCCCACCAAAACAAAACCACCCCAGTTCTCCTTCTACTAAATAATCTAAAAATGGATGGCACAGTGCAAAATCGTAATGCCAAGCTGCTATCAGGATGGATAGCAACATGCAAAAGAGGGACACAGCACAATTTCTGTTCCCTGCACATGAGACATGATTCCCAGACTCCGGACAAGAAGTATTTCCCTGGACCATTTGGTTTAAAAATTTGATTACTTAAAAATATCATCTGAGAAGTGCCTATGGCCAGTCACCTCAGGCAAACAATTACTTAATGCTGAACAATGTTGCTTGCTTACATCATAATTTTCATCATAAGTTCCAAGGCCAGGTTGGACGGGGCTTGGAGCAACCTGGGGTAGGGGAAGGTGCCCATGGCAGGAGGTGGAATGAGATGAGCTTCAAGGTCCCTTCCAACCCAAGGCATTCCATGATTCTGTGCTTCTAAACACCATCCAGTCCAGCACCCTGCTATAGGCAGGGACACCTTCCACTCTCCCAGGCTGCTCCAAGCTCCATTCAGCCTGGCCTTGGACACTTCCAGGGATCCAGGGACAGCCACAGTTTCTGTGGGAAACCTGTGCCAGGGCCTCAGCAGCCTCACGGGGAAGAATTTCTTCCCAATATCCCATCTAATCCTGCCCTCTTACAATTTAAAGCCATTCCCCTTGGTCCTACCACCTTGTACCCTTGCCCATAGTGCCTCTCCATCTCTTCCAGAGCTCCTTTAGGTACGGGAAGGGGCTCTAAGGTCTCCCTGGAGCCTTCTCTCCTCCAAGGTGAGCAACAGCACGGTCCAGCCCTTCCTTCCTGAAAGCCCAACCAGACTCCATAAAGTGTGATGAAGATGGTGAGCACGCAAAACTTAACTCAGCTGCAGCTGGGTGGCAGATATAAATGACTGATAATGACAAACACTGTGAAAATTCATGCCAGGAAGGTTTGAACCTGGGCAGTTCACATTAATTCAACTTCTTGACACTAATATCCCTGTGCTTTTAGCTCCTTGTTTCCAAGCTGTCATAAATAGTCTTCAAAATATGTCCATTAATGTATTGAAATTCGTGAGACATGAAGATTCTGGGTTTGCAAGAGCATGAGGTGAGTCAGCTTGGGGCTGAACAAAACAAAATGAGGAATGGGTGCTCATTTATTGAACAGCCTCTGTACTGGGCACTGAAAGAGGCAGGACTCCTGACAATACAAAGCAGATTTTAGTTTCAAAGCAGGCTTAACTGAGTTTTTCTTAAATTCTGAGTGCTGGATTGACCTCAGGTAACTTCTAGTGTCCTCCTGTGTGTGTAAATGCAATTACATTTTATTACTAATCATACTATTTTATTGTGGGTAGATACAGGAGTACTCATCCTCTATGACTCCCCAGGCTGTGTTGACCTTCACTATCGTTCATTCACACTGCTCCATATAGGTTAAAGAAAGTGATTTAGTGATGTTTGTACCAATTACCATATTCCAGACTCAAACTGGTTGCTAATCAGGTTACCTCTGAAGTACAAATCAGATCTTTATCAGCTTAAAGGTATTTGGCAAGTGTCAAAGCCACTTGGTAAAACTCGGTGGTTTCTGGGGAGCTACTATTTACATACTTTTTTCATTATCTCTGCAGCCCCATCTGTTTGCTTCCAGTGCCTTCAAGAAAGGTGTTTGTAGTGCTGGCTGGGGCCAATGCAGCTGCTGAATGTCACTGAGGGGAAGGGTGCCTGTGAGAAGAAAGGGATCACAAGTGCCACCTGTGGGACGAGCATCCCTGAGAGATGGGAGAGGCACCAACCCTGTGGGGATCTCCTCAAAGAAGATCAGAAGGAATGTCCAGCCATGCACCTCTGATGGCTGCTTGGCAAGCTGGAGGGCTCACCCATGAGGAGCATTTTGGAGCTTTTGGTGGACAAACCTTTCATAAACTCTTCCTCTAGGCCAGATGGCAACTGGATCCCCGCTCTGACACCTGCCCAGGGTGGGGAATGTCCCAGGCTGGTTCGTGGCTGAGCAGCACAGTGGGATGGATGCCCTTCTCAGAGCTCCTTCATCAGCAAGCCAAGGCTGCTCCAGAGCCCCTCCATGCCCACCACCAACACCAAACCCCAGCACTGTAATGGCCCTTTCCCATCTCAAGCCCCTGCTGGCCTCGTGGCAGGGCAGCCCCAGCAGCCACGAGGAAGGAAAGCAGGAAAGGCTCAGCTCCTCCATCGGGAGAGACCACCACTGCTCTGCCAGGCCTGGACACCGCTCTCCTCTTCCTCCTGGAGGCAGGGAGACCACTGTGCTCCAAACCTTTCCCTTTCCTGGGAAAGGGCACGCAGCAGCTCCTCAGTGCAGGCCTTCCATGCCGCGTGGCGCTGCGGGGCAGGCCGCGGCCGCTGCGAGCCGGAGCTCGGCCACCGCGCCGAGTTACCCATTAACCCGGGCTGTTAGCGCCCTATCTCCCCGGCGTGCTCTCGCTCTGGAGCCAGGGTGTCTTTCTGTCGGTGCCTTTCCTTCAATGAGCTCTGAGATAAGGGCTGATCTCCCCGGGCACGGGCGCTGCAGGCCCGGGGTTACTCCCGGGCGACGGCCCCGGCTTTCCCGCAGTGCTTGCTCCGGGAACCTGGGCAGGAGTGACCTGCCAACAGGCAGAACTTTAGCTGCAATTTATTACAGCTTTTCCACAGCCCCTAGGGAAAATTACCTCGGCTGCTTTGCACCTTGGTTTTGACCTTCCTCTGCCAGGGCAGGGTGACTGGCACTGCCTTTCCCCAGAAGCCCTGCCTGTGCCCGGCTTCCTCCTCACATTAAGCCTAGAAACATCCCCCATCCGAGCCAACGCCCTTCCTTCTTCCACATCCTGTTTTGACACGTTCACATACTCCTCTCTTGATTTTCTACCACCTTTCCTGATGTTTTTCACTTGTGTTCTCTCCCATTGCCTTCCATTTCTCTCCCATTTTTCCCACTCCTTGAACTCTTTTGTTAAGATTTTATTCTGGAGAGCTTATGCACCATGTTAAGGCCAAAGACACTCAAGGGCAAAGACACTTAAGCTTTACCCAAGCATGGGACTGGACCTGCCCGCTGGCCAGGCAGGGTCAGAAGAGCAGTGATGCAAACTCTGCCACTGTGGGAGCGACTCGCACCTGCATCCAACCCCATGACTCAGATTTGTTCCTGCGGATGTTCATGTGCACGGACTGGCTGCTATGTTCCTGTCAGGGTGGGTTTATCTTCACAGAATCACAGCATCACAGTATGGTTTGGGTTGGAAGGAACCTTTTGAGGTCATCTGGTCCAGTGAGCAGGGACATCTTCAACAAGATCCTCGAGGATTCCACATTCCTCAAGGCCCTGTTGAACCTGACCTTGAGAGTTTCCAGGAATGGGAAACCTACAGCCTCTCTGGGCAACCTGTGCCACTGTTCCATCGCCTTCATTTAAAAAAAGTTCCTCCTCATTTTAGTCTGAATCTACCCTGTGTAAGTTTAAATCTCTTTGTTACTGCTCTGATCAGTACCTGTATCTGCCCTTAGTTTTCATCTTTGGTGTTAAATTCTCCTCTTCAGTTTAGCACAGGGATTCTGACTTGCCCATATTTCATTTTGACCCACGTACCTCCTTTGCCTGAGCCCTTTGCAGTTTCTCTCCCCATGTCTCAAGGCTGCAGAGGTGACCAAACAAGTTTTCAGCCAGCCATGGCCAAGCTCAGCCTGTGAGGAGTTCTACACATCCCTCCGAAGAGCAAAGTGTACCAGGCACAAACCCTGATGGAAGGAGAATTAGAACACCGAGTGTCTGCTTTACTAGCCAGAAAAGCATAAAAACCAGGTTGTTTGTGCTCCCCTGATAAGTTATCAGATGTGATTCACTGGGCTGTATCTGCTTTAGCAATCACAGCATGGGCATTTCAGCACAGGCTTTTTTTCAGCATGCTTAGGGTGGTCAAGGAAAAGCACTTAAGTGTTTATAGAGCTATGTAAGTTATAAATATAGCTGTGATAGTCTTATGCCCTGCAGAGAAGGCATGCCCTGATGGAATAATGACAGCAAAGTGTGTTTTCATCAGAAAGCTATCTATATAGATGGGCATCTCACGTGGCTTCGTGTTCAATAGGGATTGATAGTGATTGTGTTTGAAAGAATTTGATTGCTGCTGAAGTCAGATCTAT
This sequence comes from Picathartes gymnocephalus, assembly GCA_013390045.1. Taxonomy (NCBI): domain Eukaryota; kingdom Metazoa; phylum Chordata; class Aves; order Passeriformes; family Picathartidae; genus Picathartes; species Picathartes gymnocephalus. The sequence goes on from WEKY01031535.1 coordinate 230,727, forward strand.
AAATGGAAACCCAAGAAATCACAGAGTAAGCTGAACTGAAAGTCTTTGACCTCAAGGGTCAGAAATTTAGCATCTTCTGCAAATCTTTAGAAATACCAGTCACATCCAAGGCAGTGATTTGTTTTAAATTAATTATTGCTATTTATTTTGTTCATTTAAATACACATATAGAAAAAAGATACACAATTTAAATTATATGATGGGTCTTGTAGCCATAAAATACCATTGGCACATAATTATTGGAGTTGATATTTTGGATTAATGGTCAGTAAATAGCAAAGAATGTGACTTCATGGAATAAGATGATCTCATGTGATTATTCCTCAGAGGGTACTAGACTAGAGCTTATTCAGTAAAAGTTACAATTTTGGAATATATCCTAGTCGAAAATATGGATTAAAGGAGTAAACACAAGCACAAAGGTTAATGTGATGAAAGTTTATCAAAATATACCCTGAGATTACAAATTCAGACACTTCATTTCAGTCTTGGGCTTTTACACTTTTTGTTATCGAATAAATACCACAATGGCAATGTGCACATTAGAAATAAGACTGTAATTACCATACTTCTAAACAAAGTTCCCCTGTGCAACCTGAGTGACTCTAATAAAATAATTACCACGTATCATTAGGATTTAATCAGGACCATGTAAGCCTCAGCTCACTCTTAGTCACAGGTATGCAGCAAAATGAACAACAGGAAAAATATATTTAAAGCATTTTGCAAATAAAGACTGAAAATACCCCCAAATACCTGTTCAGGTGGAGCTGGTGTAAAGAGGATCTCCTGGTATTCTGCGCTTGCAAGTCAGGTGAGAGTGAAGTAGTGACCTCACAGAATGAGGGAAGGCATCTGCTTGGAAGTATTATTAGTTTATAAAATTATTAATTTAAAGCTCAGTTTTTAAATAAGTTATACTCTTCTGCTTAATGACAATAGAAAATAAATAAGGTCACGAGCGCAGCCACTGAATGGCCCACACTGAATTAGAGTTTAATAGTCACAGAAATATTCTGTTCTAATCACCTTCTGACCCTTACAGAAAGGTGAGCAGATGCAGAAATAAGGACCAGATATACATTTAATAAAAAGCTGTGGGTGTTCACGTGGTGTCAGAGTTGCAGATTAAAAATTACCACATTCCTTTCTCCACGTGACATAAATCTGAGGTTTCTTTCCATTCGATTTCTGGAAGACGACGCGGTACAAATTTGCATTTATTCATTGTTTGCACTCTCCAGAAGTTAATTATGAAAAATATGGAAGCAAACATGCATCTGCCTCGCCAATTTGTTCTGATTCTATTTATAGGAGCATCAGACATCCTGTCCCCTTGATTGTGGAGAGAGCCCCACTCCCTTTGCATGTTGGCCAGGGACAGTCGGGCACTCACCTGCACAGGGTGCTGCGTTCACAGAATTACCTTTGCATGTGACCATCAATAAAAATATTTCTTTGTGTTGGTGGTGGGAGTGCACTGAAGGATTATTCCTTGACAAAAGGGAGGAGTGAATGAACTAGCAACCATAAATTCACATTTAAGGCAGATCTAGCACAGGTTCTTTATACAGGATCACAAAAATAAACCAGCCACAGCTCTGTGAATGTGTCTGTAGATGTAAACGTACATATTCATACTTAAAAACACCTCTGCTACCTATCAACACCTATTTCCTTTTTACCTTTCATGGCGATCTATGAAATTGCAATGAAGTTTTCAGTTCACAATTTTCTTCAAGATGGTGACACTAGTGGCACATCCACTCAATATTTCTGTTAAAGAAAATGTTAAAAACAGTCAGTCCTGATTCATTTTATATTTGACACAAGCACTTTAAAAATTGAGCTATCTAGAAGTCTGTTTAGTGACACGCAGCCTCATTTTTCTTTCCCATAAAATTTCTGTAAATAAAATCCACTTGGAAGTCAGTAGAAATAATCAGAAAGTCTAATTTTTTTTTTTTTTTTTTTAATAAATAGAAGGCCACAACAATGTTGGTAATAAGATGATTTGCAACCAAGAATAGCCGGTGGTAAAAACACTCCTTTTTTTTCCTGCTAAGGAGATTACAAGGTTATAATTTGTAAAATAAGCATATTCTTGTTAATTAAATTAAGGACTTGGGCTGCATAAGCAAATATCAATCACAAGAGAGAAAGAAGGAGAGGGATGCTGAGTTTCACACATAATTTGTTTCTGGCTACTTAGCAGGGCTATGGCAGACATCCGCTAAGTAGAAAGCAAATATTTACTATTTAGTTCTCCTTAGCAGCTAACACCTACAAGCCTCTATTAGCAGGAGCTGCCTCCTTTGGCAGAGAGGATGGTATGTTGCGAAAATTTTTCCCTGTGATGGCTTTAAAAGAGCATTTGCTGCTAATTTAAAGATGTGTCAGCACTGATTAATTAACAAACATACCCTTATGCTTTTATCCTTTGTAAGTTGCAGAATACTTTATACTGCAGCCCTGATGCAGGTTTACTGAAGCAAGTTGGGGTTCTTCTCCTGCCTTCAGTGAAGTCAAGCCCTAAATCAGATGCTGGAAAGGAAATACATCCAGCATATTCCCCATCCCATGGGTGTCCCCCTGTTCATCCTAATGGGATTACACCCATTTCAGACAAAATGGCAAAACAAGCCCTAGACACTCCCAAGGGAGGGGGAAGCTCCTTTTGGGATTCATGGCTCTGCACCCCACTCACATCCCTGCCCCAAACTTGCAGCCTCAGCTGGCTGCACTCAACAAGGCCCCTTGTCTGGGGAGGCATTAGTGGCACTCTGCTAAATGTCAGCCCCGAGTGGCACAGCCCAAACAAAGCACGAGGAATGCTGTGTCATGGCATGGGCTGCGAGCTGGCGGGCCAAAAAAACAAAAACAACAAATCCACTTCAGCTGAAGTCCGGCAGGAATGTGTTCCTTGGAAGGAGAAGGGGGAGGGAGGACGGGCACACTTGGATGGGAACTGGCTGTTTGAAAACCTGTCTAAAGATATGGCCCGTTTCTGTTCTTTATGTTTCAAAAATCAGAAGATAAAGTGTGACTTATGTGTTTATTAAAAAATAAAAAAAAAAAAGGAAGTTGCAATGGGTGAGCAAGAAAAGAGTATTAAAAGTCTTTTTTAGATGGAGGTTTTAGACCACCCTGAGCACTACAGCACTGATGAAGTGCCATTACACATTTTGCCATATAAATAATGTTTTCATTTGCTAAGTGTCCATCCACTGTGTTTTCTTACTATCCAGGGGCAATCCCAAGAGGGCAATGAACCACAGTGCTCTTGACCAAAGGGTACCAGAGTTTAGATGAGCTCAGATATGGACTCACTGAACTGATGACTGGGATATGACACTTACTACTTGCACCAGCCTTAGTATCAGAGGAAGGAAAGAGAGCAAATGTGATGCCTGTTTTCAAAAGGGCTCAAGGGAAGGCTATTAAAAAACCCTAAAATCAGTAAATAGTCAGTATTGGGCACCTTGTTTGAAACCCTAAGGGAAAAAAAAGATTGTAATCTTTGTTTCAAAAAGTCCCTCTAACAAATATTGCCCGAGGTTGAAGAATGACCCTCTGTGTTCCTTTTTATCTTGTTCTGTAGTTATCTGTAGCCAACTACAACCAAATTGACAGGGTCCTGGACTAAACTCATCTTTAATCTGACTCATTCCAGCCAAATTTAGGTCCTTGCAAATCTTCCCAGACACACTCTTCCAGTTATAGCAAAATATTTGAAAGATGTTGAACACCAAGGTTCTGGGTTTAACCAATCCCTAAATCAGATGGCTCAACATAAGACCCAGTGGGAAGGCAGGGAAACCGTGAATTCGGAAAATTGGAATGTCCTGTGGAGTACGCTCTAATGTTTAACAGAGCAATCTTAAAGCCCCAAACCTTGTGAGGCAAATCGAAATCAAACAGTGTCTCAAATGCGAAGGTATTTTTTTTCCCAAGTATTTCAAACGCCAGTGATGGTCATTCCCGTTTCTGGGTGAGAACATGCGTTTTGCTTTAGAGCTGTGACACAAAGACGTTTGCTTCTTGACACAGTTTTTGAATGACAATGATGTTTTGTCACTCTTTCTATACTCTGAGGTTGAGTCCAGAAGTAAAAGGTAATTAAATACTGGAGTAGAGAGACTGAAATTAGTAAGATTTGTGTCCAAACTGACCCCCAGCACATCTCCTTTGATTTCCAGGATACCCTCAGCTCTTTCATGGCGGGCTGGGGGCACTTGGCATCACAGCCATGCCTTCCTGTGCTCCTCAGGGGGGCTGGAATGGGCTTCCAGGGACAGGAACAACCGCTGGACCCTGGCCCTGGCCGTCCCTACAGCAGCATGGCAAAGTCTGCGGGGCCACAGTGCTCATTCTTTGAAGGTGAGTACAGCGAAAATGAATGCAACCATCACCAAAGCAGGGTAACAAGGTACAATTTGAGGCAAGCTGAGGAAGGAGAGTGGCCTTTGTGAGTGATGTGAATCCTGCTGGCCTTTTGTAGAGCCAGCTGCAAGGCAGCGCTGCCCAGGCCTGGTCATAGCAAGGTGTCCAGGCTTCCAGATGTGCAGGTGCAAAACCTGCAGACATCAAAAGGTTTGATCTTCAAATCCATTACCTGAACACCACCCTTCTGAATTTCAAAGGGAAACCAGCTGAACGTTCCCTGTAATCACCATCTTGCAACATCCCTTTAATAACCTGGATTGTGCAGGACCCTTGTGTCATCCAAACAAAGAGGGGGCTGCCATTTCATTTTCCTCTCCTCGGATCCCTCACAGCCCTTCCTGCAGGGAATTCACCAAGGTTATCCAGCAGCATCAGGAGGGGAAAAGGCAGAGCCAGCAAAGCCACCACGGGGTACGGTGGGCAAAGCTGTGGGCGTGAATTGGAAATGTTGGCCAGTGCTGAAATCTCAGGGTAAGGAGAAGCACAAGCTGATAAACTCCTTGCGACTGCACTTGGTATTCTGTGATCGGATAATGTTGTTTTCTGGAGCTTAAGAATCCATCTCTTAGCTCAGAGTGGTTGAATGTGCCGTGGCAGCAACAAATGGGACTTAGTAGATTTGATTACTTTGGCTAATTAATTAACCTGTGATTGCTTGTTCAAACTGTAGTCAGTGGATACTTTCTAATATGAACCTAGGTCTGTGATTTGTAGCCGTCTCAAAGAGAAGAGCTGCTGAAATTTCTGTATTTAGGATGTGCACATACGTGGTATTCCCTCCCGTTCTGGACAAGAGGATCCCTAATTCATACCACGGCATTTCTGTCTTGGGTGAGCAACCTGCACGTTCAAAAAAAAAAGGCTCTGTGCTGTGCTTCTAAAGAGTTCCTGATCAAGCACCCACATGAACAATATTTTTCCTCCAGAGTGTGCACAGAAAATGATTTGGCAGTTACATTTGTCATGGTCAGGAATTCAGTGGGTAAAAAGGAATGAATTGGTGCCTCTATGGCACTTTATCTTTTCCTTTCTTACCCTACAGTAGCAGAGCATCAAGAAGGGACAGTAGACAGGAGATTTAAGACCCAGAGGAACCCTAGCAAAATCCACATGAGGTCTAACAAAACCATTAAGAAAGTATCTCTTCCTGTGATTCTGTGATTGAGAAATTAATTCCAGAATTAACTCCTACTCGCTGCATTGCATTCCAGAAAGGAGGCTCAGTCTTTAAACTCTGTTGCTCTCTTCTGTAGTCCCAGAAGGGACTCAAAACTGTAAGCCAGCTGTAAACAAGGGTACCTGTCCACAATATTTCTGAGATTTGTGACCTGCCTCATCTCCCCGTTGACTTTGAGCAATTTTCAATTTTCTGGCTGGGAAGACTGTAAATTTCCCCATAGGGAATTCAGGGGTTTTGCCACAGATTTCATCTCTTTTGAGCCACATTTTGTTTTTTATTTTACCTAGCAGCCTGCTTTGCATTGTTACACTGCCGGCTTTCCCACAAGTAAGTAAGAAGTCAGTGATAATCCTTCCCATTATTCCTTAGATCTACACTTCAGAATCAGAGCAACAAAGAGCTAGATTTGGAATTGCTGCCCCTGCTGTATGTCACAGGGAAAAAAAGTATTTCTTTAAGAAGACAGAAGATGGTGTGGATATCCTGAATTATCCCATAACTGTCCCTGGGTGCTGAGGACCCAGCATCCACACTGGACAGGGCTGAAAGGAGTTGCTTCAGGTAAGGTCTAACCTGATCCCATGGACTGAGTGACCACTGGGGCTAATACCATGTCAGGAGACCTCTCTGAGCACAAATCCAGGCCTGGGTTATTCCAAAGAGAATTCAGACCCTGTACTCTGGTGCCACTTACTCCTAAAAGCAAACTGAGGCTCGGCAAGGGGGGGGAGTCTTTTCCTTCAAATCATTTATTTTGACTCAAGCTTCAATGATGCCAAAATAGAGCTTTTTTTTTTTTTTTTCCCTGCTGCACAGAAACAAAAGTCTCGTTTCACTGGGCTGTAGTGATATCCCACAGTCACTCACACGAGCTGCTAACTGGAATAAGTCAATCCACCCTTACCTGTGAGGATCAGTCCTGAGAAAGAAAAGGTTATTTATTTTCCGTGTTTGGTCCTCGTGTTTTAATGACCACTTTAATGAGTAATAAAATTAGTTTCCTTTTTTACCTCCATTCATCTTCATGGTTAGGATCTGGAGAGGTGGCTACAGATCATTCATAGCTCAGCATTAATATCAACAGTATAGAAATGCAATCTGATGAAATATGTAAGTTCTAAGCACTCCTTGAAAGCTGTGGAAAGAGGAAACTTTTAGCAGCCTAAAAGTTCAGGGCTGGCTCAGAAACGAGCCCAAACTAGCCTATTTAAAGAACACTGTAAACCCTTTGGACAAAGTACATTTTGTTAGGAAAAGGAAGCTCTGAAGAATACACACAGCAGGAAAAAGCAAACGCATTAACTGACTTTAATGCGGATAAAAATGGTGGTGCAGGGAGAAATTCTGTTCCAGAAAGGTCATTCCTTTGCCTCTGCATTCCTTCCCCACATTTACATGCTGCTCGCTGGATTCATCAAAGGTCTTCATTATTCCCTCTTGGCACGCATGAAACAATCACTTTCAGATATAATGACCTAATTACTCAAACAAGACAAATGAAAAAAAAAAAAATCGAAAAAAAAAAAGGCAGTTATTTACTTCAGAGGTTAGCGTTTAGCAGCTCCTCAGAAAAGCCATGTAAAGGACTTGGAGCAGGGAGTTAAACCTCCAGAACCAGGATCACTTAAAAGGGTGGGGTGTGATGACTACAAGCACTGGTGATGATTCTCTGCCATTATGACTCAGGCTGTCCCAACTTAAACTCCTCTCCCTACGGACCAGGTAACCATGAGCTGCAGAACAAGGATGTTTTCACCACGTTTCTCCCCCAGCTTCCTTGTGGTCCATCCCAGCTCATCCTGCACGCCCAGGGCCAGCCCGGGGCTTTCAGTGACTCTACACGACATCTACACAAGCAAACATTTCCATTAGGGATGATTTCTGCTGCCTCGGTATGTTTTTCTGCTTCCTGAGCAGCACAAAAATCAGATGCAACATGAGAAAATTTTGGACTGAATATTGATAAATGCAGGCATAAGCAGGGCCATTTACGGCTCAGATTTGCTGTACCTGAAAAGAGACCTGCTCCAAAATGCGGATCACTGTGGTTCTTCCTTATTTTGTGTTGCTCTGTAGCACGGCACAGTAGTAATGATGTAATCACCTACCAGTAAATGTGTGTCATGGTTTGAAAAAGAGAAACTTTTGCCAGTCAGGCAACGACTCATTTGGCACCCGCATTATTGCAGAAAAAAAAAATAAGATACTGGTTTTATGACGATGATTATCAGTGCTGTGTCATTTACATAACCACACAAATTGTCTCAATTAAGAAGAGTTGAATCTGGGGACAAGAATCAGAGTATGAACTTTTGAGCCTCTCTGCACTTTCCTCTGCAGACATGTACTTTATTTGCCATTCCAGTACCTCTGCGAGTGTGGGATATTCAGCCAGAATCAGGAAATGTTCCCAGAAATTATGCTTGAGCCTGTTCTATTCAATATACACTGTTCTAGAGAGATCCAGCTCATTTCCTAATTGCTAAATATTTCACACGGGATGGCAAACGGAAGGTTTGAGCCCCAGTGGGATCACATGTGTCTGACCCACAAATAATTGTGAGACACCAGCAGGTTTATTATCTCCTCGCAGGAATGAGAAGCATATTTCTTAATAGGTTCCCCACCCTGGGCAGTGCAAGCCTTCCTTTGAAGAGTGTCTCTATGGTAATTGATGTTAATGAGAAGCAAGCGAAGGAGAAACACTGGGTCACCAGGTAGGAAGCCCCCCAAGAGATAATCTAATTACTCTGCAAAACAAATTACTTTCAACCAAAACAAATTACTTTCAATCACTCTGCAACAGATAAGATCAGTGGCGGGGGCTCCAAGCTGATGACAGCTGGAGACTGAGGCTTCACGAGTTTATGGATGGATCGCTTTTTCTCTTCGGTCCGTTTTGTTGAATGACAATGGAGTGACAGAAAACTGGAGCCAAGAACTGAGCCCCCTTTCATTTCATTCGGATGAATGCCGAGGACCTGCCAGCACCGTGCTCCTTGCTGGGTGGCTCATTGATCTGAAATTGGAAAAGCTGGAGCCGTGTGTGTCCACAGCTGCAACGGGAGCGAGACTCCCTGGGAATAAATGTGCAGCCTGGGGGACCACAAAATTCACTCCTTGTGCATCCCGTCCTGTGAGGAAGGGAAAACAAGACGTTGTTGCTTTTTTTTTTTTTTT